>JAOTQJ010008305.1:0-18189 GCA_025642045.1 Solanum sejunctum
CAGGTGTGGTTAGTCAGTAAAACAGAGGAAACTCTGCCGAAATTTTGATAAATTCCTTAGCTATTATAGTTGGAAATTAAGTTTAGTATTTGTCTGGGTGCCCAATTAGTACTAATCACGGTCCCTGGGTTGGGTCGTGACATAGAGTATGCATTAGTACATTTGAATGTACTAAGTATGTTAGATGCAATGCAACAACAGATAGCCAACATAATCAAAATGCATAATCATAAGCAAAAGATAGTATATTAGCAACATAACATGCATGATCAATGCTTGAAGTAAAACATGCTTGTATAGAACATAATATATATATAGGAAGAGACCATCATCATAGACCAAACAAACTAGTACTTGGAATCCAAGGCCTACCACCCACTTGGAAGGTGATTGAGGTATCTACTACTCAATTGGTAGTACGGGCATGGCACCCCTTGACAAGGCGATTGAGGTATATACCCCACAATTGGTAGTACAGGTGTAGCACCCCTCAACAAGGCGATTGATATATCTACCCATCAATTGGTAGTATTGGCATAGCGCCCCCCTCCCTGACAAGGCGATTGAGGTATATACCCCTCAACGTGGTAGTACAGGCATAGAACGCTCCCCCCCACAAGGAAATTAAGGCATAGCACCCCCTCAACATGGTTTGGTCAACTTGCAACACTATAAATACTTTTCAAGAAATCAGCACATACATACATTCCTTTCATCATCATAGAGTCACTTAACTCATAAGTCATGCAATAGACCTTCAATAACTTAAGAATCCATAATTGGATATTTTATCAAACATGGGAGTGCACTTGGTAACAGCCCCATGCAAGATACGTTGAAACCCCTCATCAAAACTCATAATAGATCATAGATTCATAACTTAAAACATGCTTAAACAACCAATATTTTATGAAACTCCAACATAGTTTATAGTCAAATTCATAATAAGAAATACCCATAGATAAATCAACTTGAAAATATGTAATTTGCATAAAAAGAAAGGTTGGGCATAATGGGTGAAAGGACCCAATAGTTGAAACTCACATACGTCAACTTTGGAGATTTCCTTGATGAAAATTGGAATGAAAACTTGAAGCTTGAATGAATTTCTTGAGATCCGTAATGAGTTTGGGACACTTGATTTTGGATGAAATATCTGGCTAAGTGTTAGAGAGGGTTTTGGCAATGTTTTGAATGATATAGGGTTGAAAAATGACTAAGTATAGGTGTTTTTATGCATAGAAAGTTTTAGGCCTAAGAACCCAAGTCCTTGGACTGAACAGGAAAAACTGACAACAAAATAACACATGTCAGCACCCTGGCCGCGTCGTGCCAGGGGCATGTATCGATTTTATTTTTTGTAAATTTTAGAAAATCAAATTTTGATATGGTTGCTCTAAAATCAAGGTTATACTCATTTTCCACTAAATATTGCCCCCTGATCATGAAAATGAAGTCAGATTTTTTATATCGCGTACAAATTTTGAGATATATAAAAATTACGATTATGAACATTTTTGAGGCACATTTTTGGGCACTTTTTGGGTTGTTTCAATATCTCCCCCTTGGAAACATTCGTCCCTGAATGTCAAAGAAACATATATAAGAAGGATAATCATGAAGAAATCAGCCCCATCAAGAAGGCAACGATGCACTTAAACACCATTTTCAAAAATCTCAACATAAGTGTCAAAATCACCAGGAATTTGTCAACATAAACATGAATGCGTGCAAATGACATAAGCGCTAAAACATAAGACTTGAAATCACATAGAGGAACTTGAATTAGTACCTTAGGCTTGTATAGAATGGAAGAGATAGGGATTTGCTTTTGCATGTCCGCTTCAGCTTCCCATACGACACTTTCAACTTGTTGGTTCCTCTAAAAGACCTTAACGGAAGCTACATCCTTGTTCCTTACCCTCTTCACTTGCCGATCAAAAATTTCTACCGGAACCTCCTCATATGTCAAATTATCTTCAACAACACCCACAACATCTAAAGTCACAATAGCACTTGGATCACCCACACACTTCCTCAACATAGACACATGGAAGATCGGATGAACCATATTCATATCATTGGGCAATTCCAACTCATAGGTTACCTTTATAATCCTCAACACTTTATAAGGACCCATAAATTTTGTACTCAATTTACCCTTTTTACCAAAACAAACCATGCCCTTGATGGGTAAGACCTTCAAATAGATAAATTCAAGATCCCTCCTCCATAAATTGGTATAGGACTTTTGTCGACTTTGGGCTGTTTTCAACCTCTCCCTTATCAACCTTACCTTCTCCATGGCCTCCATAACCAAATCCGAGCCTAACCAAGCCATCTCCCCTACCTCAAACCATCCGATCGGGGACCACCAATGCCTAACATAAAGAGCCTCAAAAGGAGTCGTACCAATGCTAGAATGATAACTATTATTGTAGGCAAACTCAATGAGTGGAAGATGATCATCCCACCTATCCTTAAACTCAAATATACAAGCTCTAAGCATATTCTCAAGAGTTTGGATAGTTCTTTTGGCTTGGCCGTCCATTTAAGGGTGAAAGGTCGTACTAAGCTTAACCTTGGTACCAAGACCTCTTTGGAAGGACCTCCAAAAGTGAGAAATAAATTGAGCACCATGATCCGATATGATAGACAAAAGCACCCTATGCAATCTAACCAATTCATAAATGTACAACTTACCATAATCTTAGACACCATAAGTAGTTTTAACCGGTAGGAAATGAGCCGACTTTGTCATTCTATCAATCATAACCCAAATAGAATCAAAATGCTTTCTAGTCTTAGGCAACCCAACCACAAAGTCTATGTTAATTTCCTCCAACTTCCAAGTACGAATCTCTATCTATTTCTTGGGCTAGGCCACCCGGACTTTGATGTTCGGCTTTCATTTATTGGCAATTATGACAACCAGATACAAACTTAGCAATATCTATCTTCATTCCACCCTACCAAAACACTTCCTTCAAATCTCTATATATCTTTGTAGAACCAGGGTGAATAGAATAGGAAGAATTATGAGCGTCATCAAGAACCTTCTCTTTCAAGTCATCCATACTAGGAACACACAACCTACCTTAGTACCTAATGGCACCATCTCCCCCTTGGGAGAAAACCTCCACCTTACTATCTCTCACAAAGGCCTTGAACTCTAACAAGGCGGGGTCAAGGTCTTGCTTTACCTTCACCTCCTCAATCAATAAAGATTTAAAAGAATCAACCACCACTACTCCACCATTATCAACCTCTTCCAACCTAACTCCCAATATAGACACCCTACATAAAGCATCAGCTACAATATTAGCCTTACCGGGGTGATAATGTACACTCATATCATAATCCTTAAGAAGTTCTAACCACCTTCGTTGTCTCAAATTGAGATCTTTTTGGGTGAACACATCTTGGAGACTCTTCTGATCAATAAACAAATCCACATGTACCCTATATAAATAATGACGCCAAATTTTCAAAGCAAATATCATGATAGCCAATTCAAGATCATGGATAGGATAATTCTTTTCATGCACCTTAAGTTGTCTAGAGGCATAAGCTATCACCTTACCATTTTGCATCAAAACACAACCTAAACCAATTCTTGAGGCATGATAATACACAACAAACCCTTCCATCCCTTCCGATAGAGACAAGACAGGAACAGAGACAAGCTTATCTTTTAAAGTTTGGAAACTCTCATTGGTCCACACTAATTTTGCCTTCTTTTGGGTCAACTTAGTCATGGGAGAAGCAATAGAAGAGAAACCATTAACAAACCTCCGGTAGTAACAAAATAAGCCTAAGAAACTTCTCATATCCGATGGGGTCAAAGGTCTAAACCAATTTCTGATCACCTCCGTCTTTTAAGGATCCGCCTTAATACCATCCCCCGACACCACATGACCTAGAAAAGCAACCTTTTTCAACCAAAATTCACATTTCTCATACTTGGCATACAACTTTTCCTCCCTCAAGATTTGTAACACTACCCTTAAGTGAGCCACATGCTCTTCCTGACTATGGAAGTTGATAAAGGTGTTATCAATAAATGCCACCACAAATAAATCAAGGTAGGGTTTAAATACCCTATTCATAAGATCCATGAAGATAGACGGTGAATTAGTCAAATCGAAGATATAACCATAAATTCATAGTGCTCATACCTAGTCCGGAAGATCATCTTGGGAATGTCACACTCGCTCACTTTCACTTGGTGATACCTGGACTGAAGATCAATCTTAGAGAAGTGACTAGCCCCTTGAAGTTGGTCAAAAAGATCATCAATCCTTGGTAGAGGATACTTATTCTTTACGGTGACCCTATTAATTTGCTGGTAGTCAATGCACATTCTAAGAGTATCATCCTTCTTCTTCACAAACAACAACAGTGCACCCCAAGTTCATCGGCTAGGCCTAATAAAACCCTTCTCCAACAAATCCCTCAATTGCTCCTTCAACTCCTTTAACTCTACCGGGGCCATACGGTGAGGGGGAATAAAAATGGGTTGAGTATCGGGAAGAATATTTATGCCAAAATCTATTTCCTTTTCGGGAGGAACACCAAGAAGCTCATTAGGAAAGATATCAAAGAACTCATTTATCACCAGAACCGACTCTATAGAGACACTCCTTAGAAATCCACTTTTGGGCTTTAATTCAACAAATAAACCTACCCTTGACCTCCACATCATGCCTCTCCCCAGTGAAGGATGGGTTCATTAGGGAATTGAAAATTGACCCTACAGGTTCTAGAATCAATAGAGCTATAATATGCATGCAACCAATCTATACCAAGAATGACATCAAAATCCACCATATCCAACTTACCAAAATCACAAGGCAATATTTTATGCAAAATGAAAATAGGACAGTTTTTATAGAACCTTCTAGCAATAATGGAAGCACCAACAAGAGTAGATACCTCATAAGGCCCACACATCAATTCGGGGTTAACTTGACACTTTTTGGCAACAAAAGGGGTAATAAAAGAAAGAGTGGCACCCAGGTCTATCAATGTATATACATCAAAGTCAAAGACTTTTAACATACTAGTGACGACATCGGGCACCTCATTACCCCTTGTCTCCCTTGAAGAGCATAGAACTGATTTTGCCTTGGAGATTCCCCTCGTTGGCCTCCTCTTCTCATAGAAAAAGCATTTGCACCTCGGCCTTATGGATGACCATATCTACCCTTGTTGTGATTATGAGGACAATCCATTACCTTATGACCCATCTCACCCACAACCATAACAAGTATTAGTGTTCCTCAAATATGGGCTATCATGGCCTTTACCATATCTTAGGCACATAGGATTAGGCATCGCACCACCATCTTCTTGGACCCTTAGGTTATCAATAGCAAACCTCCTATTAGGAGTACTGGAAGACCCTTGGCCTTAGTGAAACTGGCCACCCTTGGGACCTTGGAATCTATCTTTAAAACGGGCCCTCTTGGCCTCATTGCCTCTTCTCTTTCTGAATTTTTCCCCTTCAATTATTCAATATGTCATAAGGGAGGACAAATCCATATCACCTATCAACATGGCAGCATGACACTTCTCATTCACCAAATTGGATACACCCATCACAAACTTGTTCATCCTAGACCTTGGCTCGACCACCAATTGTGGAGCATATTTGGAGAGTTGGTTGAACTTAAGGGCATACTCCCCCACACTTATTGAACTTGCCTTAAATTCATGAATTCCATTATTTTGGCCTCCCTTAGCTCAAAAGAAAAAAATTGGTTGAGAAATGCTGCCTTAAACTCCTCCTAAAGAATCACTTTATTGTTCCCCTTCTCCACTTTTCATTGGGTAAAACATATTTGGGCCACCCTCTTGAGTTGGTAAGTCGGCAACTCTGCCTTCTCCTTCGATCTAACCCCCATAATAGATAATACTTTGTACACTTCATCAATAAATTGTTGAGGGTCCGTATCCACTTTAGACCCATGAATTTCTAGTTGGTTCAACCTCATAAAATCCCTCACCCTAGATGCTGGAGTAGGAGCAGGGCTTGGGCTCCTTAGTTAATTTGATTAGTCATAGTTTGAGCTAGCATGGCAATAGCATCCCGAAACTCTTCATAAGCCGTTTGTTCTTCGGGTGTACGAGCTCTTCTTCCTCTTGGGATAGGCATGATCTAAAATAGCAAAGAACATTCTTTAGGGGAAAACCTTACCTTAACTTTTATAGCACGACATAGATCAACAAAAAGGGAAATATTTCCTAAAATGCCTCATAGCCTCTTAGTCATAGTCGTGGTGCACTTCACACCTATGAACAAGACTCTAATCGACACGGTGTGTTGGATGCCAAGGACCATTAACAACCTAGTGTTCTGATACTAAGTTTTTCACGAACCAAGCCCAGGGCTAAGACATGACACGACAAATGGGAACCCAAATAAGCCTCTTAGGATATTATTTACACATCCTTGGTCGCAGAAGTATTTAAATAACAATAAGAGAGTATAAATAAGGATAAGCGACTAAGGAAAGTCTTTAATAGCATAAATCATAAGGAGTCAAAGCTCAAAGCATAATTATATCACTTGTCCAACAACAACTCTAGAATAGATTGGGGCGGGGGGGCCAAGGAAACTTTCCGGGCTCACCCTTTTAGTATCAAGGTTCAACATAAAGAGATAGCAAAAGCAAGAATTCAAAGCTAGTGTCCCTGAACTTGAGGACTCACCAAGATGATCAACTAGCTATGGGGAGGATGATCGTGAGGGGCTCTGGTTCCTACATGGTAACATCATGTAGGCATAGAGTATATATTAGTACATTTGAATGTACTAAGTATGTAGGATGCAATGCAACAAGAGATAGACAACATAATCAAAATGCATAATCATAAGCAAAAGATAGTATATTAGCAACATGGTATGCATGATCAATGCTTTAAGTAAAACATACTTATATAAAACATAATACATGTGTAGGAAGAGACCATCATCATAGACCAAACAAACTAGTACTTGGAATACAAGGCCTACCACTCCCTTGGAAGGCGATTAAGGTATCTACCCCTCAATTGGTAGTACGGTCATAATTCCCCCCTTCCTGACAAGGCGATTGAGGTATATAGCCCTCAATAGGTAGCATGGTCATAGCACCCCCCGACAAGGCGATTGAGATATCTACGCCTCAATTGGTAGTATGAGAATAATACCCCCGGACAAGGTGATTGAGGTACATATCCCTTAACGTGGTAGTACGGGCATAACATTCCCCCAACAAGGCGATTGAGGCATAACACTCCCTCAAGAAGGTGTGGTTACTTGCAACACTATAAATGTTTTTCAAGAAATCAACATATACATACTTTTCTTTCATTATCATAAAGTCACTTAACTCATAAGCCATGCGATAGACCTTCAATAATTCAAGAATCCATAATAAGATATTTTATCAAACACTTGGTGGGTGTATAATGCTAGTTCAAAATGATGCAATTCAAGAGTAAAATTGAAACGACCCCAAAAAGTGCTTGAAAATGTGCATTGAAAATTCCCATAATAATGATTTCTAAATATCTCAAAATTCATACGTGATATCAAAAATTTGACTTCATATTCTTGATTAGGGGGCAAAATTGAGTCAAAAATGGGTCTAACCCCGATTTTATATCTCAAAATCCATGCATGATACTAGCATTGTCCACCAAGGGGAAGATATTGAAACAATCTCACTTTTAAATTTGCCCAGTTTTTTTATTCCAGTCCAAGGCTTTAGGTCTTGGGCCTAAGTCTTCCCATACGTAAAAATATCTTTACTTAGCATATTTCAACATCATATCATAGAGGACATTCCCCAATACTCTCTCAAATACTTAGACAAATATTTCACTCAAAACGCAAGTGCCAAATCTCTTTTCGGATCATATGGAATTCATTCAAGCTTCAAGTCTCCATTTCAATTTTCATCAAGAAATTCTCCAAAGTTAAGGTATGTAGGTTTCAACCATTGGGTCCTTTCACCCATGGTACCCAAGCTTTCTTTTGACATAAATTGCATGTTTCTAAGATAATTTACTTATGGGTCTTACTTATTATAAATTTGACTATGAACTATGTTGGGATTTCATAAACTTTGACCTATCTTGAGATTTGATGAAGGGTAATGATATATATTGCATGATGGTATTACTAAGTGTTAGTTGGTGGTTTTACAATGAATTCTTTTGCATGATTTCACTCTTGAATTGCATGGTCTTATACTAGCATTACATACTCATCAAATATTTAATAAAATGTCCAGATTATGTTTCTTGAGTTATTGAAGGCCTAATGCATGTCATATGAGCTAAGTGACTTTATGATGATGAAAGTAAGGTATACATGTATTGATTTTATGAAAAGTATTTGTAGTGTTGTGAGTTGACCATAACCAATTGAAGGGTTGATACCTCAATAGCCTCGGATGGAGGTGGTAAGCCATCAACCAATTGAGGGCTTGATTCCTCAATCACTTAGGATAGGGGGTGGTCATGCCCATCAACTAATTGAGGGGTTGATTCCTCAATCACTTTTAAGGGGTGGTCTACCTTGGATTCTAAGTACTAAGTTTGCTTGGTCTATAAAGATAGTATCTTCCTACACATGTAATATGTTCTTTACAAGTATGTTATTCTTTGAATATCATTCATAAATGTCATATTGCTATATATTCATCTATTGCCTAATTATGCATTTTGATTATGTTGCCTACCTCTTGTTGCATTGTATCCTATATACTTAGTACATTCAAATATACTAACGTATACTTTATGCCTACATGATATTGCCATGTAGGAATTGGAGCTCCTATTGATTTTCATTCACGTGGCTAGACAGATTGTTCAAGTTAGTTTTGGTGAGTCCTCATGTTCGAGGACAGTATCTATCTTTTTTCATTCTTATGTTTAAACTACATTTTTGTATATTTTGTAATACTTATTGCCATTATTATTAGGGTGAGTTTGGAAAGTATCTTGACCCCTGCTCCCTTCCAACTTAGAGGTGTTATTGGACAAGCAATGTAATTATGCTTGAGTTTAGGCTCACTATAAAAGGTACCTTACAGTATATAGACCAGTCCTTTACTTATATACTCAACATCTCTCTTATGTTTTGTGAATGTGGGATACCTCATCTCAAGATGGGTTGTTACATACACATATCGCATCTCAAGATGGGTTGTTACATACACCCTCTCTATGGACTCAGTATCCTTGTTGAGGTTTGACCTATGGCATGGGATTCGCCTAGACTCAACACTGAAGTTTGCCCCGCCTTATCGAGATTCGCCTGAACTTGGTTAAACTCTATCCCCACATCGACAGGGCTGACACAGGAGTAGCTTTGATACCATCTTTAGCGACCTAGCCCAACTCACAGATTTTTCCTTTACTTATATACCCAGCATCTCTCTTGTGTTTTACGAATGTGGTATATCTCATCTCAAGATGAGTTATTACAAAAATCATATGAGAAAACTTAATGTAAATCAACCCACCAACACTTGGTAACACCGTATGTAAGATACGTTGAAATCCTTCATCAAAACTCATAATTGATCATAGATTTATAGCTCAAAACATGCTTACACAGTCAACATTAAACCCCAATATAGTTTATAGTCAAATTCATAATAAGAAATACCCATAGATAAATTAACTTGAAAATATGTAATTTGCATAAAAAGGAAGATTGGGCACCAAGGGTGAAAGGACCTAATGGTTGAAACCCATATACCTCAACTTTGGAGATTTTCTTAATGAAGACTAGAATGAGAACTTGAAGCTTGAATGAATTTCTTGAGATTCGGAATGAGTTTGGGACATTTGATTTTGGATGAAATTTTTGGCTAAGTATTAGAGAGCATTTCGGGAAATGTCTTGAATGATATGGGGTTGAAAAATGACTATGTACAGATGTTTTTACGCAAAGGAAGGCTTAGACCCAAGACCCCAATGCCTTGGACCAAACAGGAAAAACTAGCAGCAAGATAACACAAGTCCGGGCCGCGCCAATAGCGCAGATCGATTTTGTTTTTTGTAAATTTTAAAAAATCTAATTTTGATATGGTTGCTCTAAAATTGGGGGAATACATATTTTTCAGTCAATTTTCCCCCTGATCACAAATATAAAGTCAAATTTTTGATATCATGCACGAATTTTGAGATATACAAAAGTTCAGTTATGGACATTTTTTAGGTACATTTTCGAGTACTTTTTGGGGTATTTCAATTTGGAGACATTATTTATATGGGGTTCATGTTGATGTGTTCACTGATCACAAAAGCTTGCAATATGTATTCACCTAAAGAGATCTTATTTTGAGGCAAAGAAGGTGGTTGGAACTTCTTAAAGATTATGACATGAATATTCAATATCATCCTGGCAAGGCAAATGTTGTAGTTGATGCTCTTATAGGCTATCTATGGGAAGTATGGCCCATGTTGATGAGGGTAAGAAAGAATTAGTTAAAGATCTTCATCGGTTGGCTAGATTGGGTGTTAGATTGGTTGGCTCTAATGATGGTAGTATTCATTCCAAAATGGGGCTGAGTCTTCTATAGTTGTTGATGTAAAGGCAAAACAAGACTTAGACCCATTCTTGGTTGAGTTGAAGAAGTTGGTTGCAGAAAAGAAGGTAAAGGGTTTCTCCTAGGGGAGAGATGGTGTGCTTTGGTATCAAGACCAGTTGTGTGTTTCAAATGATGATGGTCTTAGAGAGGTGATTATGAGTAAAGCCCATAACTCTTATTATTTTATACATCTAGGATCTATCAAAATCTATCGAGATTTGAGGAAAGTGTATTGGTGGCATGGCATGAAGAAAGACATAGCCAAATTTGTATCCAAATGTCCTAATTGTCAATAAGTGAAGATTAAACATCAAAGGCGAAGCGGTTTGGCTCAAGACATTGAGATTCCTACTTGGAAGTGGGAAGATGTGAACATAGATTTTGTGGTTGGATTGCCCCGTACCCAAAAGCAAGTTGATTCTATTTGGGTCATTGTTGATAAGATGACTAAGTCAGCTCATTTCCTACTAGTCAAGACTACTTTTAATGCGAAAGATTATGCAAGGTTGTATATTCAAGAATTGGTTAGATTGCATGGTATGCCTATATCTACCATATCAGATCATGACACCCAATTTACTTCTCACTTTTGGAAATCTTTTCAAAAGTGCCTTGGCACCAAAGTAAAATTAAGTATCATTTCCATCTTCAAACTGATGGACAAGTCAAAAGGAAAATTTAAACTTTAAAAGACATGTTGATAGCTTGTGTGTTGGAATTCTAGGGAAATTGAGATGATCATCTACCATTTATCGAGTTTACCTACAAAAATAGTTTTCATGCTAGCATTGGTATGGGGTTGTATGAGGCTCTATATGAGAGAAGGTGTAGATCCCCGATAGGATAGTTTGAATTAGGTGAAATGACAATGATTGCCCCAGATTTATTGTTGAGGCCATGGAAAAGGTGAAGTTGATTAGGAAAAGGTTGAAGACGAATCCAAGCGACCAAAAGTCTTATCAGATATTAGAAAGAGGGATCTTGAATTCCATATTGGTGATTGGGTGTATGTGAAGGTTTCTCTTATCACGACCCAAACCTAGGGCCTAGACATGACATGGAGAATGGGAAATCCGAAGGAATCCCAAACAAGCCTCCTAGCATATCAATTGTACATCATCGATCGCGGAAGTAAATAAACAACAACAAGAGAGTATAAACAAGGAAATGGGGGCCAAAGGAAATCACTTTTCGGGCTCACCCTCATATTGTGCAAAGATCAATATAGAGAAATAACTAAAGAGAGAGTAGCATAGCTAGTGTCCCCGAATAAGAGGACTCACCAAAGCTTATCTTTAAGATGCCAAACTAGTCGCGTGTAGGATGATCGTAAGGAGAGTCGATTCCTATATGGTGATGTCATATAGGCATAGAATATGTGTTAATACATTTAAATGTACTAAGTATGTAGGATGCAATGTAATAAGACAGAGCCATCTTAGTCAAAATGCATAATCATAGGCAAGAGATAGTGTAATATCAATATGACATGCATGATCAATGCTTGAAGTTAAACATGCTTGTAAATCATATAGACTTACAAATATCGAATATATGTGTAGGAAGAGACCATATCCAATATAGACCAAGCAAACTATTACTTGAAATCCAAGGCATGTCACCCCCTGGAAAGTGATTGAGGTATATATCCCTCAAAGTGGTAGTACGGGCATGTCACCCCCGACAAGGTGATTGAGGTACCTACCCTTCAACATGATAGTATGGGCATGTCACCCTCGATAAGGTGGTCAAGGCTTGTTACCCCCTTACAAGGTGATTGGGCATGTCATCCCTCCAACAAGGTGTCGTCAACTTGCAACACTATAGATACTTCTTGTGAATTCAATACATATATACAATCCCTTCATCATCATAAAGTTACTTGATTTACAATCCATGCAATAGACCATCAATAACTCAAGAATCCTTGTCAAGACATTTTATCAAACACTTGGTGGGTGTGCAATGTTAGTTCAAATTCATGCAATTCAAGAGTGAAATAGTATGCGAAAACTCAATATAAATCAACCCACTAACTCATGGTAAAACCCTCATGTAAGATACATTGAAATACCTCATCAAATCTCATCATAGATTATAGTTTCATAGCTCAAAATATGCATAGTCACAATAAACAAACTATCTCATAGTATAAGCTTAAAATAGGTAAACATGTGTTTTCAATCAACATTTCATGAAACCCCAACATAATTTATAATCATAATCCATAGTCAGTAATACCCATAAGCAATATAACTTGAAAACATGCAATTTTCATAAAACAGAAGATTGGGTACCATGGGTGAAGGTCCCAATGGTTGAAACCCGCATACCTCAAATTGGGGATTTCCTTGATGAAATCCCCAGAATTAAGATTAGGACACTTGAATTTGGATGAAATATTTGGTCAAGTGTTAGAGAGGATTTTGAGAGTGTCTTGAGTGATATAGAGTTGAAAATGGCTGCTAAGTATAAGCGTTTTTACGCATAGGTGGGCATGAAGCCAAGACCCTAAGGCCTTTGGGACGAAGAGAAAAATGAAGGAAAAACATAAACTAGTCTGTGTCTAGTCCATAATATGGACCCAATGCAGAGAGCCAAATAACACTGATCCGCGCCCTAGGCACATCGCGACCTGAGTACGAGCAGACACTGGTTTACAAAAATTAGCAATAATTATTTTTCGCTACGGGTCCTCTAAAATTGGGGCTATACCCATTTTCTGCTCATTTTGCCCTCTGATCAACAATATGAAGTCGGATTTTTGATATCACACATTGATTTTGAGATATTTGGAAAGTATGATTATGGGCATTTTTGAGGCACATTTTCGGGCATTTGGGGTGCTTCAATATCTCCCGCTTGGGAACATTAGTCCCTGAATGTCAAAGAAACATACATAAGAGAAGTAATCATTATAATTTCAGCCAACATATGAATGCAACAAATGACATGAATGCATGCAAATGACAGAAGGGCTGAAAGTTAAGACCTGAAATCATATAGGGGACTTAAATTAATACCTTAGCTTGAGAAGAGTGGAAGAGATATGGATATTGTTTTTGCATGTCCGCCTCAATTTCCCATGTGGTACTTTCAACTTTTTGGTTCCTCCAAAGGACCTTGACTAAAGCTACATCCTTGTTTCTCAACCTCTTCAATTGTCTATCCAAAATCTCTGTCGGTACCTCCTCACAAGTCAAATTGTCTTCTACAACACCCACAACATCCAAAGGTGTTATAGTACTAGGGTCACGCACACACTTTCTCAATATGGACACATGGAAGATCGGATGCACCGTATTCATATCAATGGGCAACTCCAACTCATAGGCCACCTTACCAATTCTCTTCAACATTCTATAAGGACCCATAAACCTTGGGCTAAATTTACCCTTCCTGCCAAACCAGACCACAACTTTCATGGATGAGACCTTCAAATAGACCCAATCAGGAACCTTAAATTCAAGATCCCTTCTCATCACATTGGAATAGGACTTTTGTCGACTTTGGACTGTTTTCAATATCTTCCTTATCAACCTTACCTTCTCTATGGCCACCATAACCAGATTTGGACCTAACAAAGCCATCCCCCACACCTCAAACTATCCAACTGGGGACCTACAACGACTAACATAAAGAGCCTCAAAAGGAGTCATACCAATGCTTGAATGATAGTTATTGTTGTAAGCAAACTCAATGAAGAGAAGAATGTTCATCCCAACTACCCTTAAACTCCAAAAACACAAGCTCTAAGCATATCCTCAAGAGCTTAGATAGTTCTCTCAACTTGGCCATCCTTTTGAGGGTGAAAGGTTGTGCTAAGATTAACCTTGGTACCAAGGCCTCTTCGGAAGGATCTCCAAAAGTGAGAAGTGAATTAAGGACCACAATCCAAAATGATAGATAAAGGCACCCTATGCAATCTAACCAACTCATGAATATACAATTTGGCATAATATTCGGCACTATAAGTTACCTTAACCAACAGGAAATGACCGGACTTTGTCATTCTATCAACCACAACCAAATTAGAGTCAAAATGCTTTCTAGTCTTAGGCAACCCAACAACAAAGTCTATGTTAATTTCCTTCCACTTCAAAGTAGGATTTTCTATATCTTGGGCTAGGCCACTCGACCTTTGATGTTCAACTTTCACTTGTTAGCAATTATGACAATCAGAAACAAACTTAGCAAAATCTCACTTCATACCACCCCACCAATACACTTCTATCAAATCTCTATACATCTTTGTAGAACCGGGGTGAGTAGAATAGGAAGAATTATGAGCCTCATCTAAAATATTCTTTCTCAAGTCATCAGTAATAGGCACACATAATCTACCTTGGTAACTAAGGGCACCATCTCCTCTTTGGTAGAAGACTTCTACATTACCATCTCTCACCAAGGCCTTATATTCTTAACAAGGCTGGGTCAAAATCTTGCTTTGCCCTCACCTCTTCAATTAAGGAAGATTTAGAACCATCAACAACCACTATACCATCATTATTAACTTCATCCAACCTAAACCCCAATCTAGCTAACCAATGGACCTCTCTAGCCACCTCTTTGCCACTATTATCAACATGAGATAGACTATCCATAGACACCCTACTTAAAGCATCAGCCATAACATTAGCTTTATTGGGGTGATAATGCACACTTATATCATAATCTTTAAGGGGGTCTAACAATATTCTTTCCCTCATGTTAAGATCTTTTCTAGGTGAACACATATTGGAGACTCTTATCATCGGTAAACACATCAACATGAACACCATACAAATAATGACGCCAAATTTTCAAACCAAATACCACGACAGTCGATTCAAGATCATGGGTGGGATAATTCTTTTTATGCACCTTAAGTTGTCTAGAGGCATATATTATCACCTTACCATTTGGCATCAATACACAACCCAAACTAATTCTTGAGGCATCACAATACACAACAGACCTTTCCAACCCTTCCGGTAGAGACAAGATAGGAGCGGAGACAAGCTTATCTTTCAAAGTTTGTAAACTCTTTTTACACTCATCGGTCTACACAAAATTTTCCTTCTTTGGGGTCAACTTAGTCATGGGAGAAGCATTAGAAGAGAACCCATTTACAAACCTTCGGTAATACCCCACTAAACCCAAGAAACTTCTAATGTCCGATGGAGTCAAAGGTCTAGGCCAATTTCTAATCACCTATATCTTCTTAGGATCCACCTTAATACCATCAACCAACACCACATGCCTAGAAAAGCAACCTCTTTCAATCAAAACTCACATTTCTCATACTTAGCATACAACTTTTCCTCCCTTGAGATTTGTAATACCACCCTCAAGTGATCCACATGCTCTCTTCCTTACTATGGGAATCGATCAAGATATTGTCAATAAAATCCACCACAAACAAGTCAAGGTAAGGTTTAAAGACCCTATTCATAAGATCCATGATGATTGTTGGTGCCTTAGTCAACCCCGAAGGATATAACTACAAATACTCAAAGTACCCATACCTAGTCCAAAAAGCCATCTTGGGAATGTCACACTCTCTCACTTTCACTTGGTGATACCCGGACTGAAGATCAATATTAGAGAAGTGACTAGCCCCTTGAAGTTGGTCAAAAAGAACATCAATCCTTGGTAGAGGGTACTTATTCTTTACGATGACCCTATTAGATTATCGGTAATCAATGCACATTCAAAGAGTACTATCCTTCTTCTTCACAAACAATATCGGTGCACCCAAGGTGATTGACTAAGCCTAATAAAATCCTTCTCCAACAAATCTCCCAATTGTTCCTTCAACACCGCCAGGGGCATACAGTAAGGGAGAATAGAAATGGGTTGAGTATCGGGAGGGAAGTCTATACTAAAATCTATTTTCCTTTCGAGAGAAACACTAAGAAGCTCATTGGGAAAGACATCAAGGAACTCATTAACCACCGGAACCAACTCTATATGAAGGACTTTGGACTCAACGTCCCTAACCCTCACAAGATGGTAGAGACACCCCTTAGAAATCAACTTTTGAGCTTTAATCCAAGAAATAAACCTTCCCTTGACCATCATATCATGACTCTCCCACTCAAGGACGGATTCATTAGGGAATTAGAATTTGACCCTACAGGTTCTACAATCAATAGAGGCATAATATGCATACAACTAATCCACCCTCAGAATGAACTCAAAATCCACCATATCTAACTCAACAGAATCACAATGCAAGATTTTTATGAAATGAACATTGGACATTTTGTATAGACTCTTTTAGCAACAATAGATGCACTAACAGGAGTAGACACTTTATATGATTCAGACAATAATTCGGGACTAACATGAAGCCTCTTGGCAACAAAAGGAGTAATAAAAGAAAGAGTGGCACCCAATTCTATCAATGCATACACATAAAAATCAAAAACTTTTAATATACTGGTGATGACATCGAACACCTCATCTACCCTTTGTCTCCCTTAAAGAGCATAGAACCTAGTTTGCCTTGGAGCACCCCCCCTTGTTAGCCTCCACTTCCCTTAGGACCATCCTTTGCACCTTGGCCTTGTGCACAACCATCTCTACCCTTGTTTTGTGCACGTGGAGAATCAATCACCTTATGACCCATCTTACTATAACCAAAGCAAGCATTTGAGTTTCTCATACATGGGCCATTGTGGTTCCTACCACATCTTTGACACATGGGGTTAGGCACCAAACCATCACCACCTTAGAATCTTTTATTATCATTAGAAACCCTTCTATTAGGAGCATTGGAAGAACTTGGCCTTGGAACTTGTGGCCTTGAGGAAACCAGACACCCTTAGGATTTTGGAATCCCCCTTCCAAATGGGGTCCTCTTGGCCTCACTACTTCTCTTTCTCAACTTTTCCTCCTCTATTTATTCGACATAAGTTATGAGGTGGGACAAATCCATATCACCTATCAACATAGAGGCACAACACTTCTCATTAACTAAGTCAGACAAACCCATCACAAATTTGTTCATCCTAGAACTTGGCTCAACCACCAATTGTAGAGCATACTTAGAGAGTTGGTTGAACTTGAAGGTATGCTTGGAGAATGGTGGTATCATTATATGTATAGAGTATGTGTTAATATGTTTGAAAATACTAAGCATGTAGTATGCAATGCAATAAGACATAGCCATTTTAGTCAAAATGCATAATCATAGGAAAGAGATAGTGTAATATCAATATGGCATGCATGATCAACGCTTGAAGTAAAATATGCTTGTAAATCATATAGCCTTGTAAATATATAATACATGTGTAGGAACAGACCATATCTATCATAGACCAAGCAAATTATTACTTGGAATCCAATACATGTCACCCCCTTGGAAGGTGATTGAGGTACACACACCTCAACATAGTAGTACAGCATGTCAGCCCTCGACAAGGTGGTCAAGGTACATATTACTCAATATGATAGTACGGGCATGTCACCCCCCGACAAGGTGATTGAGGTACATATCCCTCAATATGGTAGTACGGGCATGTCATCCCTCGACAAGGTGATTGAGGTACCTACCCTTCAACATGATAGTATGGGCATGTCACCCTCGATAAGGTGGTCAAGGCTTGTTACC
>JAOTQJ010008355.1:0-18184 GCA_025642045.1 Solanum sejunctum
GGGATGCACTGTAGCAACCCGAGAGCAAGATGTTCTTGTTCAACAATTTTTTTTTTTTTGCTAAGTTTGCTAAGTATTTGATAATCTTGAACAAGGTATAAGGCCATGTATATATGGGCACACATGTACCACTTGGGCCAATCAAAACTACACACACACACCCCTTGACAACACCTCAAATTATCCTTAAGGACCAAACTTAGGAGAAATATTGCATTTAGTCTCAAACTTTATTAAATCGAACCAATTAAGGACTTTCGGGGTTTAAATTAAGTTACGGGTCCTAACACATATCTGTATTTAGAGTAGAAGGATAATAGAATCATATTTAGAGAATTTATTGATAAACACGCATTGATCTGCAGTAGTTTTCTTGAAGTCTTTCTCTCGTATAACAGACTCAAACTTCTTATATCATTGTCTTGGTGCTTGTTTTGAGCCAAATATACATTTTTGTTCAATCTGCAGACATAATCCTCTTTTTCCTTCATTTTGAAATCATTTGGTTATTCCATTTAAATTTATTCTTCTAGATCTCCATAAAGAAAGGTAGTCTTCACATCCATTTGCTCAACTTTCAAATTGAGACTTGCAGCTAGCCCTAAAACAGTACGAATGGATGTTATTTTCACAACAGGTGAAAATATCTCGTCAAAGTCAATGCCCTTCTTTTGACTGAAACCTTTAACAATCAATCTCGCTTTAAAACATAGATGGCTTCGTATTCTTCATGTTTGATTCTGAACACCTATTTATTCTTCAACGCTCTTTTACCATTACGCAACTTTATGAGATCAAATATTTTATTATATTTTATTCTCATGCAAAGATTTCATTTCATCTTGCATGGCTTCCATCTATTTTTTCTTGTTTTCATTGTCCATTGCCTCATTGAAGCTTTTTTGTTCTCCCACGTCAGTCAGTATAACCCACTGATCAACTGGGTACCTAGTAAAAGGTTTCACATTTCTACTAGATCTTCTTAAGGGTACTGAAGATTCTTCAGTTATTGGTGATTGAGTGTGACCACCATTAACATTCTCTTCTTCTGGTTCATCTTTTTAGGGAATACCTTCATCATCTGCATCTTGTGGATGGTCATCATGAACCTCATCGTCAACTTGAGTCGGTACTTCTATTGGAGAATTCAACCTTAAGCTTGTTGAATCATCTGTAAGAGTAAAGCTTTTTTGTCTTCTTTATTTATATCCTTAATAGTTTGATCTTCAATAAAGACAGCATCTCGACTCCTAATCAGCTTCTTGTGCACTAGATC
This sequence comes from Solanum sejunctum, assembly GCA_025642045.1. NCBI lineage: Eukaryota > Viridiplantae > Streptophyta > Magnoliopsida > Solanales > Solanaceae > Solanum > Solanum sejunctum. Next base: position 1,277 of record JAOTQJ010008355.1, read on the forward strand.
ATAGAACCTATAGCCAAATTCATCTTGATCATAACCAATATACACACACTGCCATATTTTGACATCAAGCTTTTGCCTTTCATCCTTTGGAACATGAACAAAGGTTTTGCACCTAAATACTTGTAATGTTGTAAGAAACATTCTTTCCTGACCAAATTTTCTCCGAAACTTCATATTGAAGTGGAGCATATGGTGAGCAATTTAACAAATACACTGTTGTAAGTAGTGCTTCACCCCAAAAAGATTCATCTAGCTTTGAATCAAAGAGTAAACACCTTATTCTTTTTATCAAAGTTCGATTCATCCTCTCAACTAAACCATTTAACGGTGGTGTCTTTGGAGGCATCCTTTGATGTCTAATTTCGACGGCTATCAATATATCTCGTGGTAACAAAAATATATTGTTCTGAGGTATATCAAAGTTTAGTTTTTGATTCATATTTCGTTCACCCCATACTTTTTGCAATAAGTATGAAATGATCCAATATATTCTCCGCTAATGTATGTGCGAACACATTTGATGTTCTTCCCAGTTTCTCTCTCAATTGAGGTATAAAATTGTTCGAAGACTCCTAACACTTTATTCTTGGACTTAATGGTATAAGCCTAGGTCTTCCTCAAATGGTCATCAATGAAAGTCACAAAATATTTGGCTCTACCAAATGACTTCGATAGTGGACCACACATATCAGAGTGAATTAGATCTAAAACATTCTCCATTCTGGAAGGTCAAGAACTATAGAAAGAGACTCTGTTCTGTTTTTCAGCTAGACAATCTTCGTATTTCTTCAATGATACCTGATCTAAATCAGGTAGAACTTTATCTTTCACCAATTTAGACATCCTCTTTTCACCAACGTGGCAAAGTCTCTTATGCAATAAAAATGTGGTATTTTCATTTTTTGTCATATTTATAGATACATCAGAGACATTTACTTATATCACATATAGTTTTGAGAGTTTGTGTCCTCTCGTAATGATAAGGGAGCCTTTCGTAAGCTTCCATTTTCGATTTCCAAAACTATTTTGGAAACCTTCATCATCAAGCTTGCCTATACACATTAAATTTAGGCACATGTCGAGGATGTGGCTTACATCTTTTAGAAGAAGTTTCATGTCGTTATTCATTTCCAAACAGAGATCTCCCTTGCCAATAACTTTTGACAAGTTTTCATTTTTCATCTTTACAACACAATAGTCTCCATGTGTGTAAGATGAGAAGAGGTTTTTGTATGGTATGCCATGAATGGTTGCACCACTATCAATTACCTGACTTGTTTCTTGAGTTAATTGACTAACAATCTTACTGTCACAATTGATGTTGAACTTGTCAACAAGATTTTCTTGTACAATCATCACTGTTTGTCTTTCCCTTCTTGTCTCTATTATTTTGCCGGTCCCTATTGAATTTTTGACAAAATTTCTTGATGTGACCTTACTTTTTACAGTAATGGCACTCAACATTTGCATATTTGTTTGACTTTCTTCGACTCCTGTCTCTGGAGCTCGAACCCTTCACTTGACTTATCCCCCTCTTTTCAGTAATTAGAATTCTGATTCTGAGAAAGATGTTGAACCTTAAGATCTACGTCTCATTTCTTCATTTAATATACTGTTCTTAATAGCTTCCATGCTTACTACACCATTTGGTGCAGTATTTGTCAAAGAAACTTTTAAAGTTTTCCATGACTTTGGTAAAGAAGCTAAAATCATAAGAGCAATTATTTCATCATCAAACTTTATGCCCATTGTCGATAGCTGGTCCACCATTCCTTCTATGTTATTGAGGTGATCAGCTACAGAAGTGTTCTCTTGATATTTTACTTCTATCAATTGGATTAAGTAAAATAATTTATTGTTGCCGGTCTTTGAAGCACACAACTGCTCCAGCTTATTCCATAATGTTCTGGCATGAGTTTCATCATCAATATAATTGTAAACATTGTTATCAATAAAGTATCGAATATATATACAAACTTGTTCATGCTCTAACACTCACTCATCTTCGAACATCCCTTTCGGTTTGATGGTAGAGAACACCGACAAGTGCATCTTCATAATCATGAGAAGATCCTTCATTTTACTTCTCCAGACACGGTAGTTTGAACTGTTCAGGTTGATCATTTTGCTGGTCTTTACCTCCACCCAACTATCAGAAGTAGAGCTTTCTTTCCATTGCCACAAACTTATACCAGGCTCTAATACCACTTGTTGGGGACCACGCAGCGGAGTGAGCAATAAAATTTAGGAGGAATAAATAAAGCAAAATGGACACCAAAAATTTTAATGTGGTTCACCCAAAACTTTTGGCCTACGTCCACAAATCAACACTTCTACTATATTTCTTCTACTATTATAAACAGTAGGCACAAGTGTACAATTTCTTCTACTACTATAAATAATAGGCTCTCAGAGAAAAATACCAAAAAATAGTGAACACACGATTTCTTTTAGAAAAAATATTTTCTAAGCACATACTCTAATTTTTCTTCACAAACTATTTTATTTTATATTCTATGATATACCTTACAGAAGAAAATAAATACACTATATTTTTCTCTGTCTCTCTATGGCTCTCTGTTTTTTCTCTCTTTCTGAATGCTTAAATGAAGGAGCTAAGGTGCTCCTTTTATAGGCAAAATTTTGCCTGCAACTTTCAACAAAGTAGGCAGACAAATTTGGCCAAAGTTGATGGCCAACTTTGCATGTGGGAATGGCAGCCAAAATTTGGCCAAAGTTGGTGCCAACTTTGCATGTGGGCCCTCCATTTGGAGGGACCTACTTAACATAATATTCTTGATATTTGATGCTTGAGTCACTGCTGCATCATTACTTATATCAATCATTACATTAAATTTAGTGTAATCTTATAGGAACTTTGAGTAACTGCTTTCACCTTTATCTCTATTAACAACAACAACAATAAATCTAAATTAATTCGTAGGATGTTTGAGTAACGCTACAACATTAGTAGTATCAATAACAACAAAAAATCTATCCCCTGATCTATTTTATGTGACATTCATTTGTTTTTAGCTAGTTTGTTCCTAAAAAATGTCATCTTACTCAAATGGGGAATAATTTAACTTTAAAAATCTCCTTTTATTCTTAATGAGATGATTCTCTTTCTCACAAATTTAAAAAAATTATTTTACACTATAAATTTAATTAAAGTCAAAAAGTGTTACATAATGGTTGAGTGGCGATAACAAAAAATCTAACATAACCTTGATAACACTTTGATAGGAGGAACTTAGTCATCTTATCAAATAACACAAGATCGTATCAAAAGCTAATCCCTTTTTGGGGCAATAGCCATTGAACTTAGAAGAAATTAGACATCAAAAATAACAATATCAAAGCTAATCCAACATAGCCACTGCCACTACATAGGCAATGGATTAACAATGATATGCCTTAAAGGGTCACCTCCACCAGCATGTTTAACAAATTCAGCTGGGGATAGAAAATACAAACATCTTCTGCCTTCTCATATACTAATATTGTTTCCATTTTGCATCTTGATCATCAAGTATTTGAATAGCCAGCAATATATATTGAAGTGTTCTCATTACTAAATTTCACTATTAGTTTCTGCAACAGCTTCAATGACTGGCCATTGCCTACATCACTTGGCCCTAAATCAAGGTTGACTCTCTTTGCTACAAGAACCAAATATATATATTGGCTTCTCATGTATAAAATATAATAAAAGGACCAAAAATAAGTAAAGTATTTATTATTTTACTTATGACTCATAAGCTCATACATCTATTCTCTATAATAGGTCAAATTCAATTTAATACGAAGCAATTAAATTTTTGATACCTTGAATAAGTGGTTGGCTTTCAATGAAGAACCATCAATTTCTTCACTTTTCTTATATACTCGAGTAATACTTTTTATTTTCTCCCATCTCATTTGTATTCCCTTCATATGTTTCGGGGACTGTAATATCTCTTCTTTTTTCCACTCCAATGACAAAGAAGACTTTATTTTTACTTTTAGCATTGTTCTCACTAGAATTTGAGGGACTCCCTATTTTTGGTTTTTTCAAATACTCAACAGCAGAAATGGAAGCTCTAGATCCACCTCTTCATCATCTACATTTCTTTTGCAACTTATCAATCGATCACGAGGTGCATTGTCGGAGCAGATTGGCCCACGTGCTTTAAGGACTTTGAAGATTGACCCTAAATTGTATTCTCCCTATTTGAAAAATAATCGATTTTTACTTTATTCTAAGAAAAATATATTACAAAAACAATGAATTTTTTTTATTTTTAATCTTTTAAAAAAAGTGTGATTTCTTTTCTTTTTTGGTAATATTATAATTTTAGCTTTTTTTAAAGTCATAGGATCAAAAGATATTTTGGTACGTTAGGAATCATATTAATTTAAAGTCATAAAATTTTTTAAAAGATCTTTTTGAAAGACCTTACCAAATCAAATTAGATCATTTTTTTTAACAAAGATAATAATTTTTTATTTGAAACGGAAGAGTGTATGAGCTAGAAGGTAACCGATCAAAAGTAACATGTGTCACTATAAATTTATCTATTAAAAAACAAAATGGACCTGCAACGTGTATAAAAAATCCTTGACTGCCTTGTAAACCTAGAATAGTTCACATTGAGAATGTGAAATTATTTGAATTTCGATGTTGATTTGATGATTTTGTATAATTTTATTTTTCACTTTAAAAAGAGGAAAAGGCTAAATATACTCCTTTAGAACACTCATTGCACTCTGCAAAATCAAAACAATGAAAATAAATAAAAGTACGGGTCAATATATAGCACTATGTACTAAGTAGGTATCATTGATTGACTTAAAATGAAAATCAATATGCATAAAGTAATAGCAAGAAAATCAACTCTAAACTTAACAGTTGACAAGCAAAAAGCAATAAGTATAAGTGACAACATAATGAAAGAAGTAAATAATTAGTCAACAATATCAAGAACACACATGAGGAATCAAGCCTCCACACCATACTCTTTTGTTAAATGGGTTCTTTGAGATTGAATATATTAAGTCATTTCGATTTTTTTCCCCTTGATATTATTGTGTCAAAATGTGACACATGATCCAAATATATCATGCCGAAATGTGACACCTGATTCAAATATATTTAGTTTACTATTCTTTATCATTATTTCTACTTCATTAACAATATTTCATCAAGTTTTCTTTATTTAAGACGTCACTTTAATAGAGCAAGTTCAAGATTATATATTTCATAGTGTTGGAATTGCAGACTAATCACAATGACATATCAATCATCCAAGCTAAAACAATCAAATGCATAAAAAACTTCACAACAATACTCGATGAAAATCAATCACTATTAAGAGTCTCTCTAACATATAGAATAAACTATTACCTACTTCAAACCGAAGACAAGCTATAGCTAATTCATCAATGCTTTTCCCTCTTTGATGCCTCAGCACATTTCAATTCTGTCAAATATATACTATTTGTAAGAAAATGAGTCTGTAGGCACCCATGTAACTATATGTCTAGCTAAAATCCAAAAACTCACCTCATTCTATAATCAATTTCTTAAATTTCAAGTCTAGGGTTAAGTCTTAATTCCTCTAAAAATAATACAACTCTAATGATGTTTATATAATACAATACACCTAATTATCTATTTCAATATATCAAGTTATAATGTTATAATTGTAAGAAGAATCTAAAAAGAAAAGAAATATCATGGTTGAAAACAAAGCAATCACATACGCTGGAAACTAATGCAAAATCTCAATCTATTAATCCCCTAAGTCATTATTAGTAATAATTTAACCAATCATAACTTCATTTTGTTTAATCTCCACCAAGAAAATATGACATTAGTCTAAGGTTTGTCATTTCAAAGACCTTCAGCATTTCCAACTTGAAATCCTCAAGTAGGCAAACTTTACTTCCTGTAACAAAGAGATCATAAACATATAAAGTAATAATGAGTATGTCTGCACATGAACACTTAATATAAAGTGTAGACTCAGATAGGCTCTTTCTAAAGCCTAAACTCAGTAAATAATTGTCAATCTTGCTATGCCAAGCTCTTGGTGCTAGCTTTAAATCGTAGAGAGCTTTGTTTAGCAAATAAATCTTATTTTCTTTTCCCTTGACAATAAAATCATCTGGTTGCTCAACATAAATCTCCTTTTGGAGATGACCATTGAGAAAGGCCGACTTGACATCAAGATGATAAACTTTCCAACTTTTTCTGCTGCAATGGCTTGTAATAATTTGATTGTGTCAAGGCAAGCAACTGGTGCGAATGTTTTTAAGTAGTCTACTCTAAAGATCTGAACATAACCTTTCACTACAAGCCTCGCTTTGTGTTTGTTGATGGAACCATTAGCATTCAACTTTGTCCTAAAGACCCATTTTGCTCCAATGATCTTTTTATCTATAGGTTTCTCAACAAGTTCCCAGGTCTGATTTTTTTTATCATCATCATCCCCTCTTTCATTATAGCAATGTATTTATCATCTTCTTCTGCTTCCTCATAGCTTGCAGGCTCATAAATTGCAGTATTGCATCTTTGATAGATATTAGAAATCTACCCTGTGCTTCTAGCAGGAAGATCATCTATTAGATCTTTTGGATCTAATAGAGAGTCCACTGGATTATTTTTAGGTTTCTCCCAATTTTAGCTGGTTCTTAATGAAGTGGACATTTCTACTCACAATAATTTTCTTGTTTGATGCTTTGGAGACATCACTATAGCCTATAAAGATGCCAGGAGCTGCTTTCATATCAAGCTTATCTCTTTTAACCTATGGTACATAAGAGAAACACAAGCAACCAAAAATTCTGAGAAATTGCAATGAAGGTTTACGATCATTCTATGCTTTATATGATATTTTATCTTTCACAAATCTACAAGAAAGTTTGTTTTGCAAGAAAACAGTAGTTCTAGCAGCCTCCGCCCAAAACCTTTTTGGTAGATGTTTCTCATGTAGCATACACCTAGCCATCTCCATAATGATTTTATTGTTCTGCTCACTGATTCCATTTTGTTGTGGAGTATGGGGAATTATTAATTGATATTCTATGTCAGCTTTGTCGCAGAATAATTTGAATTGATTTGAAGTATATTCTTTCCCATTGTCAAATCTTAAAATCTGAATTTTGCAGCCACTTTAATTTTTCATCTTTGCCTTAAAATTCTAAAATACTTTAGCTACTTCAGACTGGATTGTCTTGTTAGATCATCAATAAATACTACCATTTAAAGATGGTGTTTTGTGAGGTCCACACATATTTATACAAATAAGCTGAAGCTTTTTTTATGCTCTCCAAGTTGTTTTGGGGAAGGGCAACCTATTCATCTTTCCAAGTAAGCTAGCTTGACAATCTTTCTAGTGATTCTGCAATTTTGGAAGATCATTTACAAGTTTTTTTCTTTGCAAGAACATCATATCTTGATGATAAAAATGGCTCATTCTTTTATGCCAAACTTTTGTAGAGTTGTGTGACACAAGAAAAGCTTTTTGCTCTTCTTCAAAAGGATTAAATGAAAACACTTTCCCTCCATTTTGACCTTGAATATTTCATCACCTGATGGCTCTTCTATAACACAAGTTCTATTTTTGAAGAGCAAAATAAATCTATTCTCCATTAACTAACACTGAAAAGGTTTCGGTCAAGGTTTGAAACATATAAATTATTTATGATTAACTTAGTTTTAGAGCCAGTGGCAAAAGCTAGAGTGCCTTTACCTTTCACCTCAAGACACTCATCATTTCTAATTCTAACTTTGTTTTTCTCGGTGTTCCATAATTTTTTGAATAGCGTCTTATTAGACGTTATGTGATTAGAGCAATCACTATCAATTAGCCAATTTTCACTTGAATCTAGGCTTGGAAAACAAGTTATGACAAAGAGATGATCTTCTTCTCGATCAACAACTTGAGCTTCTATTTCAGGCTACTGAAGTTTTGGCTTTGCAAATTACAGCTCCGTGCCCTTGCTGATTGCACTTGCTGCATTTTGCATCAGGTATCCTTCAACATTTAAAAGAAAAATTACCTTTTTTCCATAGTGACGACAAGGAGGATAGTTAGCATTCTTGCTTTTAGCAAACTTCTCACTATTTTGTCCTTGTATCTTCTTGTTCTGCTTCTTCTTGTTTCTTCCATCATCTTGATGTTTGACTAGTAGAACTCCTTCAACAACTTCTTCCTGTCTCATTACATATCGCTACTTTTGTGTTTGAAAAGCACTTAAGAGCTCTGTTAGTGTAATGTTGGCAAATCCCTAGTGTTTTCTAAGGTTGTAATAGTAGCCTCAAATTTTTCGGGCACTGTTACATGGATTTTCTCAATAATCCTTGAATCATTTGAAGGGGAACCCAACAATCTGATGCAATTTGCTATGTTTAGAAGTCAGACAAAATACTTATTTATGGTTTCACTTTCTTTCTTCCTTTGTAGTTCAAACTCTCGTATCAAATTTAGCACTTACATCCCTCAAATTCTTTCATCTCCTTCATACTCAACCTTGAGATAATCCCATATCCTTTTTGCTGATTTCATAGACATGACACAAGTGAAGATTATACATGAAACTGCACTATACAAATATGTCTTTGCCTTTGATTTCATGATTTTCCTCTCCTTGTGTTGTTAATTTGTTCCATCTTGGGATTGGTCGGCAATGGAACAATCTCAAAATCATCTTCTAAAGCCTCCCAGAGATCCAAAGCTTTTAAATATATTTGCATTCTAACTGTCTAGATCTGATAATTCTCTCCATTGAAAGTTGGTGTTGCCATTGAAGAAAAACTTTCTCTGTCCATGGAATGCACTGAAACAGATTACTGTGCATAGCTCCCTAAAAAATAAAAGTTTGAATTCTAATTGTTATTAGTTTGAGTAAAGTTCTAGGAAAAGGAACAAAGGAGAACTTATGAATAATGAAAGATAAGAACAAAGAACAAGAAAGAAGAGTAAATCTATTTTGAAAAAGTGCATCACATTTACCGGAAAAACAAAAGACTTACATATATAATAAAGTCCTAAATTCATGGACCTAAAAATCAGCAACATATCTGCTAAAAATAAACAAGCTCCCAAAGACTAGGTAAAGAGTTATTTTAAAAAAATAATTTAATTTACTGTAGTAAATAAATAAAGACTGCATTCTTAAAACATAACAACAGTGTAAGACAGATGCTTAGCAAAGGTTGTTAAGGCTTTTAGGCATTTTTCAAAGATACAAAGCTTGTGGTACTAGAGTTCAGAGTCTATCTATATTTTTATGGAGTTCTCTGATGTGCTCCTAGAAGACTTGCTCGATTTACCTTTTGTTAGAGAAATTAATTTTGATGTTGATTTATTATCTAAAACACAACCTATATTGATATCTTGTATCAAATGGCACCAACAAAATTAAAAGACTAGTTGCAAAACTTGGAACACAAAATGCTCACTAGACCAAGCACTTTACCTTGGGGTGCACCTATATTATTCACAAAGAAGAAAGATGGATTTATGATATTATGCATAGATTACAGATAGTTAAATAAGGTCACAGTGTACATCAAGTATATGGTATCATACATTGATGATTTATTCGACCAACTTCATGTTGCAAAGAAATTCTCCAAGATTGATTTGAGATTTGAATATATCAACTACATATCAGAGAAGGGGATGTTTCTCAGATGAACTTTGAGACCAGATATGGACACTATAAATTTCTTATAATGCCTGTTGGAATAACAAATACACCTATAATATTCATAGATATAATGAATAGGATGTTCAAGTTGTATTTGGATAAATTTGTGACCGTATTTATTGACGATATCCTTGTGTATTCGAGGACATATGAAGATTATGAACAACATATGAGGATGGTATTATAGGAACTCAAAGAATATGAGTTATATGCTAAGTTCTCCGACTGCAAATTTCAATTGAGTCAAGTTGCGCTCCAAGTCACATAGTATTTGAAAAAGGGATCCTAGATGACCCCAAAAAAGTGGAAGCAGTAAAGAAGTGGACAAGGCCACCTACCGCGATTGAGATACAAAGCCTTTTGGGCCTTATAGGGTATTATAGGCACTTCATGCAAGATTTCTCTAAGATAGTTGCACCTCTAACAAAGCTAAAATAATAGAATATGAAATTCCAATAGTTTGAGTCTTGTGAACGGAGATTTCAAAATCTTAAGGAAAGTTTGAACCCCAGTATTAATACTTCCATAGGATTTGCAATATATTATTATGATTCACAAGTGGACTATTGTGTGTCCTTATGTAAAAGGGATGGGTCATAACTTATGCTTCAAGGTAACTAAAAAAGCATGAGTATAATTATCTTACACATGACCTAAATATGGCCACAAATGATTTGGTGACGTTATTTATATGAAGAGAAATACAAAATATATATCGATAACAAGAGCCTCCAATATATATTTCAAACAAAAAGATCTAAACCGACAATGAAGATGGGTAAAGTTATAGAAAGATTACGATTGTGCAATATTGTACCATCCATGCAAAGCTAATGTAGTTGTTGATATAAAAATATATGGGAAGCTTGGCCCACCTTACTCTAATAAGGAGATCACTAGCAAGAGAAATTCACAAATTGAAAGAAAGGGGAATATCTTTCAGTTTGGGGAATGAAAGTACATTATTGACATGTGTTCAAGTCAAGTTATTATTGATAGACGATACAAAGGCAAAGCAATACCAAGATATACGATTGGGTAAAATTAGAGATGAAAGTATTGTCAACAAGAATAAAGATCTTACCTTAGATAGTCATGGGGTATTATGACTTGGTAATCATATTTGTGTACCAAAAGTTGATGGACTGAGACAAGCTTTGCTTGAAGAAGCGCATCGCTCCAAGAACTCAGTTCATCCTATATCCATAAAAATGTATCAAGACATGTCGGTATCAACAAAATATTGTGAATCATTTCACTCAATGTTTGACTTTCCACCAAGTTAAAGCTAAACATCAAGGACTCTTAAGGTTGATGCAACAACCTGTGATACCAGAATGAAAATGGGAGCAAATTATCATGGATTTTATAATAGGATTACGAAATCTTAAGGGTTATAATTCTATATGAGTGGTCGTAGATTGGTTAACAAAATCGGCTCACTTCTACCAATCAAAACTACCTATAATGATACACGATATGCACAAAATCTATATGGATGAAATTGTCAAACTTCATGAAGTTTCAATTTCCATTACATGGGGTAGGAGGTTCCAGTTCACCTCATGCTTGTGGAAGCATTCTAAGAAGCATTGGGAATGCAAGTGGATCTAAGTACTACACTTCACACTCAGACGAACAGACAAACAAAGTGAACCATATGTTGATATCTTATGTGCTTGATTTTGGTGGTAGTTGAGACAATATCTACTATTGATGAAATTTGCTTACAATAATATTTTTCAAGTGAGTCTAAAAATGTCACTTTACAAAGCATCATATAAAAGACGATGTTGATCTCATTGGATAGTTTAAGTCTAGTGAGTCAAGGTACTAGGTCTAGATTTGGTAAAGTCCGCCACTGACAAGGTCCAATTAATTAGCCAAAAATTGCTAGCACCCATAATGGCAAAAGGCTTATGCAGATAAAAGACATCAAGAGTTAGTGTTTTAAATAGGAGATCATGTGTTCTTATGTGTATCACCAATGAAGGGTGTTTTAAGATTCTTTAAGAAGGAAAACTTGAGTCTGAGGTATATTGGACCATATGAGATACTAGATAGAGTTGCAGCAGCTGTATATTTTGTTTAACACTTCTGGCTAAATTGTCATAATTTATTCAATATTTTCATGTATCTATGTTGTAAAAGTACGTACCATACTCCTCATATGTGCTTGAAGCATCAAATATTCAATTAGATAAGAACTTAACTTATGATGAGGAGCAAATATTTATAATGGATCAACAAGTAGGAAGTTGCAAGCAAAGGAGATGCTGACAGTGAAAATTATGTGAAAAATCATACTAGTGAGAAAGTGATATGGGAGGTCAAGGAGGTGATGCAAGCCAAGCATAATTTACTTTTATCCACAGCTATGCATGTGTTTGAAGCTTTGGGGTTTAAATTTTCTCAAGGGGGTGAGCATATGAAGACTTAAAGATTTGGGCCAAACACATTTAAATATGTAATCAATTATAACTCCTAACCCAGCCCATTATTTTAAGTCCAAGTAATTAGTAAACAAAAGAGATCAGGGCAACTTTGGTAAAAAAGGAAAAAAGTGGTTGAGAAATAGAAGATTTAAACAATAAATAGGTTGAAGTAGTAGCTAGAGAATAAAATTAGTGTTCTGATGAATCGCTTTTGACTCAAAGATTATTTAATATTTCTTTAGATAATTGATATATTGAGGGTAGAATCATTGCTACCAAATTGGAGTTATTCAGCAAGAGTACTATGAATGATAATTCTTCCAAAGTTGATTTTTAACCATCTCATATTTTAAATTTGTTTCCTTGCGTGCTGATTTATCTAAGAATTTATTTCTTGTACACGAAAAACTCGTAGTATAATCAAGTATTTGAAAATGCACTTAATCATTTTTACCATGAGTTACTTACTTATTGCTCTGAATTTATAAGCTATTATAAATATATGTTACCTACTTATATATATTTTTTTAGAAGGTAACGATTTGTATTATAACCAGTACTTAGATAATACTGAAAACCACTTTACAACAGAGTGTGATTATGTAATAACAGAAACAGCAGACCTAGCAAGAATCTAAAACTTCTAAGATTGCTTCAATATCTACAAGGGAGATCTTTGTACACTAAAAACACAATAACAAAATACAATTTATTTTTGTCATTTATAGAGATCTACTTCTATCGCCAAAGCTCCTAGCATTTCTTTCTCTCCAAATGGTCCACCAGATGCATGCTGGAATGGTCCTCCGATAATTTCTGTTCTTTGCCCCAATTCCTGCTTCTTACCAACTTGAGAGAGTGTCAGTATTCTTTCTAGGCATTGTCCATTGAATGCCTCTTAGATTGATGAAAATCTTTTACAATTGATTAGTAATTTTGCTGTGTAAGAACAAATGTCCAACTAAATCAATTGCTTCCCCACATAAACAACAGCGTGTAACTAGAATGTTGTCTCTTTTTCAGGTTTTTATATATAAGTACTGCCTCCTTTACTAGAATCCAAGTGAAAGATGCCACCTTGAGAAATTTGGATTTCCATATTTGCCTCCAAGGCCAGTTGAGGGTTAGTGGAACCTTGTTCATGGTCTTGTAACCTGAACTCACTTTATATATGTTTTGTCCATCGTAGGCAATCCTCCCCTTCCTTCAAACCTTGAAATTAATCCAACATTTTGAACAGTTCAACTAGTTTGGTGACTTTCCAATCATTTAAATTCCTTCTGAGAGATAGATCTCATCCTTGGGGAGACCACATTCTACCCACTGTCCTGTCTTTATGTAGTACTAACTCAAATATGTCTGGGAAGCACTCCGACAAACTACTCACTTGTCTTGATATAATTATGTACTATAATGATGATATAATTTCTTATGAAAGGCCACTAGTGCATGATTGTCTCCAAAGAGTAACACCATAGGGGTTGGTTGCTTTCTTGGTGACCCATGAATTCATCTCCCCATACTTCAATTTAGTCATCTTGCTCCACATTGAGTCTGGCTCATAAGCATATCTCCACAATTATTTTAATTTTAAAGCCTTTCTTTGGTTCTTCAAGTTTTTGATGCCTAAACCTTCTTTTTTTTCCTGTGGTTAGAGCTTTTCATTTTGATGATATCCTTACTTACCTTTTTTCCTTGCAAAAAAGGTTCTGTCTTAGTTTATTCAATCTCGTTACTACTCTTGCAGGTATTGGGAATAGTGTAAGTATGTAAGTAGGAAGGGCGTCTAGGACTGCATTAATTGAAGTGAGCCTGCCTCCCCCTCCCACCGATAAGTATTGTGTTTTCCATCTGACTAAGCTCTTCTTACATTTCTCCAAGACAGAGTTTCAAATTTCTATGAACTTTGAATTTGCTCCCACTGGCATCCCCAAGTAGACAGCAAATAGTGCTCCCACCTGACCTCTTAGCACAGAGACCAGAAGTTACATATTAGAGTCCAAGTTGATGGGATATAGATGGCTCTTTATGAAGACTTGACATGCCTTCGAAAAGAACTAGAATGGCTCTCAGATACTTAAGTTGTTCCTCATCTACCTTACAAAAAATTAAGGTATCATCTGCACACTGGAGGCGTGTTACCTCTAGGGTCCTCTCATTGTTTATAGACACCTCAAATTCTATGATCCACCTATTTTTTTTTAGTCGTCTTGATTATGTTGTTGAGTCCCTCCATAGAAAGAATAAAGAGGAATGGAGATAAGGAATCCCCTTGTCTGATACCTCCTTGAGCTTCAAAAAAAGCCTTCAGGAGCACTGTTAATAAGAACAAAAAACTTTATGGTTGAAATGCATAATTGGATCCACCTAATTCACTTTTCCCTAAATCCCATTTTCCTGAGTATATTGAGAAGGAAACCCTAATTAATATGATCATATGCTTTCTCCATGTTCAGTTTGCAAAGAATGCCTAGCTTCTTTTGACCTAATCTAGAGTCTATTGCTTCATTTACTATTAACACCGCATTCATGATTTGTCTTTCTTTAATGAAAGTCATCTGTTGGGAGTTTACCAACTTGTGCATCACCCTTTTATTCTTTTCAGTTAAAACTTTAGATAACAATTTATAGAAACTGCCTGTCAAGCTTATTGGTCTAAAGTCTTTAAGTTCCTTTGCTCTTTTCTTCTTCAAGATCAAAGTAATATATGTGGTATTGAAGCTCTTTTCAAACATTTCCTGCTCATAGAAATTAGGGGTGTGCATCAGTCGGTTTGGGTCAATTTTGTATATTATCGGTTCGATTTATCGATTTTCGATTTTAAAATATGTTAAACCAATAAAATCATTTTTATTGATTTTTGGTTTATCAGTTTTAAGTCCTTAACGATTTGATTTTTGATTTACCCGATAAAAATGATAATGAGAATTTGCATCAATAAAAAGCAGATAGAGTATGAAAATGACATTTTCAAACTTTTAAAAACTATTATTAGTTAATTACAAACTAAAATACTAAAGTGGACAACTTATCACTTAAGTACTATAAAGATTAAAATATGTAAAGTATTGTTATAGTATCCTATTAATATTAAATTACTAATATTTAATATCTACAAAAGGGTAAATAGTAAATTACTCTAATCTTATTAGGTTTATCGATTTACCCAATAACCCAATAGTAAAAATCGATATTGAACCAATAACCCAATAATCTTTTCTTTCAAAACCATTAAAAATCTAATAATCCAATAACAATAAATCAATAACGTTTTTATCGATTTGATTTATAGGTCGGTTCAATTTTTGCACGCCACTAATAGAAATTATGAAAGGCCTCCGTGATGTCCTATTTCAAAATATCCTAACATTTGATGAAGAAATCCATAGTGTAACCATCAGGTCCCGGGGCTTTGTCAATGGCACACAACTTCAAGCATTCATAAACTTCTTGCTCATCAAATCTGGCTTGTAGTTGTGTCCTTTCTTCCTCTGATATTGAAACTCCATTTACTAAATTTCCATAAAGTCTTCATCTTTCTCTTTCAAAGTATAGTTTCTCATAGAACTGAATGATTTCCTCCCTTACTCTGTCTGGTTCCTTGATGATCTCTCCCTGTACCTCCAGCTAGTCAATATGGTTTCTTATTTTATGGGTGTTTGCAAGGTTATGGAAGAACTTTGTATTGTTGTCTCCTTCCTTCAACCACAAAATTCTAGACCTTTTACTCCAATCACATTCCTCATTTCTAATCAGTTCCTCATACTCTATAAAAATATTTGCCTTCAAGTAGCCTCTTTCTTAACCAATGCTCTGTTGTTCAACAAAGAATCCAAATTTTCCATTTTGTTAATTAGCTTGGATATTTGGATTTGCAAATTTTCTTTTTAACTTTTAGTCCATTCCTTTAGCTTTTCTTTTAGTGCTTTCATTTTACAAGCTAGGAAGTAGTATGGACTCCCATGGAAAGAGAAATTCCACCGGTTACTGATTTTCTCACTAAAACATTTAGTGTTTAACCACTAGTTCTCAAACTTGAAATATGATTTATTGTTTTTCTATGACCCATAAATTAGAACCATTAGGACATGATCCAAGGTCATTCTTTGAAGTCTAGTTTGCTTCATCTTGTTTAAATTTCTCACTCTAGTCAAAAATGAAAAGCATCTGATTTATTCTGGATGTTGTTGTATATGCATCTCCTTTGAACCATGTGTACTGCCTCCTTCAAGTGGCAAATCTATAAGCTCTAGGTCCTCAATAGTATTAGAAAACTTAGTCATGGCAGAAGTACTTCTTTGATAATTTCTTTTCTCTAAGGAAAACCTGCATACATTAAAATCTCCATAAATTGCCAAAGGCCCCTCAATTAATCCTTTGACTCCTCCTAATTCATTCCGCACCTCCCTACTTTCCACCTTAAAAATTGGTGTGTATACCCTTGAGATGTGGTAGGTGAAATTTTGAAGTAAAGCCTCAAAACTGCAAGTTAAAGTGTAAGCACCAATTGGCAGTATTTCTCCCTTCTATACCATGTTATCCCATAACAGAATAATTTTACCTCTAGTTGCACTTGCCTGAAGACATCTATACTGGATCCATCTTTCTCTCCATATTTGTTTAACGATATTATTAGGACCCGCAACGTAATTTAAACCCCAAATGTCCTTAATTGGTTCAATTTAATAAAGTATTGAGACCAATGTAACATTTTACTTAACTTAGGTCCTTAAGAATAAAAGGGATGTGGGGTCAAGTTGGGTGCCTCCTTTTG
>JAOTQJ010008394.1:0-18179 GCA_025642045.1 Solanum sejunctum
CTGTCGAAATTTTGATAAATTTCTTAGCCATTATAAGTGGATCCAGTTTAGCGTTTGTCTGGGTGCCCAATCGGCACTAATCACGGTCCCTGGGTTGGGTCGTAACAAAAATGAGGTTTCTAGGTCCAAAGTTGTGATTTAATCATTTTTGGAACCAAAGTTTAATTTGGGTCAACATTCAAAGTTCGAAAGCTCGGATCGAAATTCCAACAATTTCAGTAGTTTTGAATGGTGAAACTAATGCTAGAAATAGTCTCTTAATAATTTTTGGAGTTGCCGAGGATAACTTTGGTATTTTAAGTTTAAGACTAATTTATAGTGGTTGCATTGGTAACTATGTCATAGAGACCTCGAAATTAAATTCTTATTATTCCGTTGAGTCCGGATTGGCATTTCTGGTGGGGATACATATTAGGTTTATGAATGTTACAGCCAATAAAATTACCAAATGCCCCTAGATGAGAGACACTTGCATAACACATCTTCCCAAACTCTTTTAGAAAACCCGAGGCAAAAAATGAGATCATCATGAAAAATTGTGTGGGAAAATGGTATTGTTTGACATTTAAAGCAACCAGATTGAAAGATAATTTTTGAGGCAAAAATGCAATTTCAAAAAAGTGTGCGACATGTCCGCATCATAGATTTGCACATAATATTGGTCCCATGATTTTCTACAAGATTAGAAATCAGATAGAAAGTGATTTATGTAAAATTATAAATAAAATACATTTGACTAATGCGATTTATGTATTATATTATAGAAAAATAGTTTCTGAACTGCATTTTAAGTTTTTTGTCAAAAATATGAATTGAAGTGCGATAAGCTCGCATCGCGGAGTTGCTCCATCTCGATACTTGACATTTAATTTTAAAAGCATGGATATTCTATTCCTTTTCTAACTGATCCTTGATTAAAACCCTATCGTTCTGAAGTTATATTCAACTCGATATAAATTCCTAAGCGTGAATATTTTGTCATTTACGCTAATTAATCTTCAGAACTAGGGCTAAGGAGACAATAATAGGCTAGTGTTTTAGGAGAATCTTGTGAGTTCTTCCAAGCCATTCCAAAAATTCAAATCTTTCAGGTATGTAAGGCTAATATAATGTTGAATTGAGTTCATCCACGTGCCCTTAATTTCCATTGATTCAAGTTGAGTTGAGTGTAAGTTTTCAAATTTCTTGAGTAGAATTCTTAAGTTGTCCATTGTCCTACTGAGTTTCTTGTATATAAGAGTGTGTTGATGATCGCCATGAGATGCGTATTTGATTGGATGGATGTTCATGTCTTCATTCACATAAACTCTAATTGAGGGCTATATTTGGTTTTATGCATTAATTTAATTTTAGATTTCTAGGTCGCTCTGTATGTTTAACAAAGATGATTTTTGAACATATTTTATTGACTTTGCACAAACATGAGTTTTGAGAATAAATACTGAGTTGACGAAGAGTCTTGATGAGATGAGGCATATTTTATTGAGTTTTGATGAAACTATGTATTGAGTTTAAATGATTGAGATGAGATCAAATGAGTCTTTTAAAGAGAATTTTGGGAGTGGTATTGAGCATCGAGTTAGGTAAGAGGAGAACACCCGATAACTACGTTATCCTCATAGGTTAGTCATGCAGTTAACTCTAGCGACTCTTGTCCCAAAAATATGGACAAGTCTTGAGGATCTAAAGGCAGAGTTGAGTGTCCTTACCTTGGCAAGTAGTAGACATGCGAACAACGACATCTCTTTTCGTTTTGCATCACCAACTATGGTGGTGTGAATATTGTCGGATAGAGAAATTCCCTAATTTTTCATAACTAATTTGACATGAGTTGCATGCTAGAGTTTCTTTTAGAGCATTGTTTTACTATATAAATTAAATGATTTGGAGTGACTTGCATATTATTGACCTTACTTTCAAAGCATGACTTTACTCTTAAATTTGCATGATTTATTGAGTTGAGTTGAGTTTGACTTGAACTACTTGATGTGAGTATCTTTGATTATGTCCTTTCCTTTCAACTATTTTACATACCAATATATTCAATGTACCGACGTCCATTTGGACTACATCGCTTTATGATACAGAGAAGGTATTAGAGGTCATCAACAGGTGCTTCGTTGAGGATCTTATCGCATTTAGCTGATTGGTAAGTCATCCCCTACTTCCATAGGATGCCTCACTTATCTTTCATGATTTGAGTTTAGTACTTTTTTTCATTTTGAGATAGTCATGAACCTATTATTGGCACCATCTAGATTCTTAAAAATAGAGGCTTCATAGACCTTGAGTAAAGATGGCTTGATCATTTTATTTCCAACTTGATTATTATTTTTATTTTTTGGAAATTATCATTATAAGAGTTTTATTTATTTAAATTTAATGGCTTTTCTGAGTATTATTTCGCTGTCAAGTGTGACATGACGATAAGGTTAGGTGGTTCTCTTCAGGAATCAGTGATGGTTCTTCAAGTGCTGGCCACGCCAAGGGTACCCTCTCGGGGTGTGACAATGAAACTCCGATTATGAATGAATTTTGAGAGTCAGAGTTAAGGTTTCAAAGGCTGTGTTTTTGTTATTTTTTGTCAGTTCTGGTGCAGGGACCATTTTACTCTTCGCATTCGCGGAGAAGGACTGTCATTCGCGAAGCTTCTGCCAGCTGTGCTCCACGTTCATGGCTGATATGGTGCATTCATAGAGTAGTAAACAGAATTGACTCCCGCGTTTGATGTTGTACCCTAGCATTCACAGAGTACAATCGAGGCCTGGGTAGTTATAGTTTTAAAAACAAGATATTTGAGCCATTTCCACCATTTTCAAATTCCAAGCTTCACTTCAAAGAGGGATTTCGAGACTTTTCAATGCAAATTGAATGGGTAACTCTTTTCTAACTCATTTCATTGATTCTAGTATCCTGATCCCAAGTCACCAAAATTTATAATTAGCAGAGATGTAACTTTTGATGAATCCTCTATGTTACACCCTAGAAAAGAGTCTTCTAGTTCTTGTAATATAAATAAAGTGTAGGTGATACACGAGCAGGTGGAGGTTGAACTTGGCAATCCAAACTCATCAACCTTGGAGCAAAATACAGTTGAATCTCCTAAAGTTGAAGCTCCAGAAATTGAGTCAGAAGTTGTGCCTTCTGAAGTTGAAAGAAATGAATATTCTATAACCACACACAGACCAAGGAGACAAGGAGACAAATTCAAAAACCAAAAAGGTATGGATATTATGTTGCATTTGCTTTTTCAGTTGCATAAGAAATTGAAGAGATTGGAGAACCATCAAATTATTTAGAAGCAGTTTCTATATTTGATTCAGCCAAATGGCTGGTTTCAATGAATGAAGAAATTAAATCTCTCCACAAAAATGATACTTGGTCTCTTGTGAAACCGCCATCAGGTTAGAGAATTGTTAGATGCAAATGAATCTTCAAGAGAAATAATGGAATTCTAGGATAAAAAATGCAAGGTATAAGGCACGGTTAGTTGCAAAGGGATATAGTCAGGTACAAGGAGTTGATTTTAGTGATATTTTCTCACCTGTTGTTAAACATAACTTTATTCGTGTCTTACTTGCCTTAGTTGCCCTGTATGATTTGGAATTAGAATAACTTGATGTTAAAACAACTTTCTTACATGGTGAACTTGAGGAACAAATATACATGCATCAACCTGAAGGATTTGAAATTGAAGGAAAAGAAGATCATGTCTGCTTGTTGAAGAAATCCTTATATAAAGCAGTCTCCAAGACAATGGTACAAAAGGTTTGATTCCTTTATGTTAGGTCATGGTTATTCGAGGAGCATGTATGATAGTTGTGTTTACTTTCAGAAGTTAAATGATGGTTCATTTGTTTATTTATTATTATATGTTGATGACATGCTCATTGCTGCTAAGGATTTGACAGAAATTCACTCTTTGAAAAGTCAGCTGAAAAGTGAATTTGAAATGAAAGATTTGAGAGCAGCTGAGAAAATCCTTATCATGGAGATCAAAAGCTAATAAGCTATTCCTGACCTAGAAGAAGTACTTAGAGAAGGTCTTGGATAGGTTAGGCATGAAAGATGCTAAACCAGTAAGTACTCCTCCTACTGTTCATTTTAAGTTATTGGCTACTCAATCACCACAGACAGAGGAAGAAGAGAGGTATATGGCATAAGTACCATATTTTAGTGCAGTTGGTAGTATTATGTATGCAATGGTTTGTACATGTCCAGACATTTCACAAGCAGTCAGTGCCATAAGTTGGTATATGGCTTGTCTTGGTAAAGCAAATTGGCAAGTTATCAAATGAATTCTCAAATACTTGCGAGGTACTTCAAATGCATGTTTGGAGTTTGGGAAAAATGCTAACACTTTGGTTGATTTTGTAGACTCTGATTATGCAGGTGATCTTGATAAAAGAAGATCATGAACAGGCTATGTTTTTTGCATTGGCGGATGTGCTATCAACTAGAAAGCTACATTACAACATGTAGTAACATTATCTACTACCTAATCAGAATATATGGCAGTGACCGAGGCAATCAAAGAAGCCTTATGGTTGAAGGGTCTATTTGCTGAACCCAGCTTACTCCAAGGTGATATTATTATTTCCTGTGATAGTCAAAGTGCCATTCACTTGACTAAAGATCAAATGTATCATGAGAGGATGAAGCATATTAATATCAAATATCACTTCATCCGGGAAACCATTGCTGAAGGAAAGGTTTCTGTTCAAAAGATTAATACTAGATACAATATTCCTGACATGTTCATGAAGTCTCTTCCAGTTAGCAAGTTTAAACTCTGCTTGAACTTGATTGGCATTTATGAAGAATAATTTAGCACATATGGGCTTCTGCGGAGAGGATGGAGCAAATTTATTATATTTGTCAAATTCAGGGCAAGGTGGAAATTTGTAATCTGGCCTTCATTTGACTAAAGATTTCTTCCTTTTGTCAAAGATTTAGTTGCTATAAAATATCAAATATTTGGTAAACCATAAATGTCAAAGATTTGGTAGCCATAATATTTGATATATTCACATTACAAATGTTGATTTTTCTGTCTTCCAATGGCATCACCCATGACATCAACAAGCTAAATTTTTTCCTATAAATAGGAGACTCAGTCATTAGTTGAGAATCATCCTTGAAGCATAAGAAAATCCTTTTCTTTGCTTTCTTTCTTTGTCTTCCATTTAGAGTAATTTTATAAGAGAGTTAGTGTTGGAAAACACTTGTGTGAACCCTTTCTTTGGAGTGATCGTATGAGGTTATTTTCTTGGGGTCTTTGGTATTATTTAGAGTTTTATCTCTAATTTTGTACTCTCTTTTGTACTCTTGTTGATATAGTAAAATTCCTCTCTCCGCTTGTGGATGTAGGTCACATTGACTGAACCACGTTAAATTTGCATCTACTTTATTTGCTTTACTTTCATCATTATCAACTCATTATTATTTTTGTTATTATCAGCATAACATTATTTGGCTAAATCCGCTTTTCTCGAGTTCTCGATCCTAACAAATTTTAATGGTGGAATTTGGGGATTTTTAAAACTTTGATTCCTAAACTCTATTCCTCCCTCATCTTGGCTCTATTTTTTGATTGGTTTTTATCGTTGGGACCCTTACTACGAGGATAACGTTATTATGGAAAAATTTCTATACTTTTTCTAGCATAAGATTTTGACCATTTTGCCCCCCTTTTTTTACTCGAATTGATTGATTTTAGTGTCATTAGATTCCTTATGTCATTGTGATGCTATATTTGGATAGATTGTGGTATTTTGGGCTCAAATTTGAGGGGGAATCTCTGGTGACTTCGTGATTCATCTACTAGTTGAGGCAAATGGAATCGTAAACCCTGTTAAGCCTATTTGAACATTATATTTTGTATGATTATGGTCTGAAAGGAGGGAATGCTTGTGGTTGATTAAGTATAACTGATGAATTGTGGGAGTATTGTGATTAATACTTGTTGACCTGTGCTACCATGTTAGAAATCACTTGTGATATGAGGACTTTTTACATTTTTGATGTTCTATTTGAGGACTGAGATCCAGTTTTATATTTATTCTCTTTTATACTCAGTGTTAGAGGCTTGTACATGTGACTCTATCCTTGGGGTGGTTTATTTAGACTTGATTTCCTAGTGCTTGTCCCTATTTAGACTTTATTTTCTTCTACTTTAGCTTTAATGTCAGTTCGAGCAGGTTTCGGCTCACTTATCTTGGTGGGTTAGGCAAGTGCCATCACACCTATTTTTGGGTCATGATAATTTGCAACAGTGATGACTCCTGTATTTTGGCTACTGAGTCCAGCGAATGCAACAACCTTATTCTCTCCAACATTAAATTGGAAATGAATGAGTCATATTGGAAAAACCAACTCATCTTCAGGATGTTCGTAGAATCCTGTACAAGTTTATTCATCATATTTGGACTCGGAGGACAAATTCAATAGTGTTTCCTGAAGGACAGTAAGAACCTCAGTTCCTCTAGGGTGAGTGTGTGGTGGCTTCAGAATGTATGGTGCATAGTCAATACAAACTAATGAAATTCCCAGAGTGTTAAGCCCTGATAAGTTGTTGATGTCCAGCTACTACAGCTGATCCAACTGATTCAAAGTATTTCCAGCTATGTTTATGCCTGATTTGAAGCTCTGCCAACAATTATAATGGCTTAATCTTACTATAGTATAAACTTTTGTGAACATAAAAATTGTCTCCTTTGCCTAATCACACTTGTTTTCATCTCTACTTATGTTATTTGCTTTCTTATTTTATCTCCAGTCTCCGCTTCAATCAAGAGCTCATCGATACACAATATGTTCATACTAATAATAAGATATTCAAAAAACAAAGAGAAGTTTGAATTGGCAAAATATTGTCCTTCTCTTAAACTTTGATCATATAGGTTTCCCATATCAAAGAACGTAACCTTGGAAAGTTTCACCTGACAACAACTTCACAATCCCAGATTGTGCACCTTCCTCCAATAAGCTGGCCCCTTGATCTTTTCACTCTAATACCAAATGTTGGATATCTCGAAAGAATTTAGAAAGTAGAAAATACTTTTTATAACACACTTTATATTAATAACATAAGAGAAAATTACAACTCACAAAATTGCTAGAATCATCTTTCTAAGTTCACCTTTTTTTCTCTCTTTCTCTCTTACTTTAGCTCTCTTAATCTCTCCTTTGGTGAAGGATGATGACTACATAGAATGACTCCTAGCCTCTCCTATTTATAATGTTCCTAAGGAGGTGAATTACAAGTTGTCACTTGCAACTTATTATGGATAAGCATTCTAGCTAAGCATGAGTTGTAGTTGAATTGTTTTCCTTAGGCTCCAAGTAAGCAAGTCTAACTTGCTTTAAGGTTACCAAATCTAAATTGACTTCTACCATGGAATAAGCAAATCCAACTTGCTTTCAACTTCTTTAGGTTGCCAAATCCAATTTGAATTCTACCATTGACCACCTTAGATATTAAGTAATCTTAATAATTAAGAAAATAAAACCTTAATATCTATTTATGATTTATGTTGAATTTTAACAAGATATAAGGTCTGTGTGTATGCTTCCCTCCTCAGACCCCACTTGTAAGATTCCAGTGGGTATGTTATTGTTATATAGTTTTCCTCTTGATTTATTCTTATTGCTTTCAAGTTGAGGTTTTTATGAGCAAATGATATCACCTCTTCATGATTTTCCAACTATAACACTGGAAGTTCTTGCAGCATGACAATTTGCTTATGTATTTGGTAAAATACCATACCGACCTATTGGAGTTTTTTGTATAGTTGTACCCTTTTACTTTGGTTCATGTTGATCCTGTAGCTTTTATCCTGACCATATATGTATTAAGAAATCCACAAAATTGTCTACACATATTCAACTGTAAACCCAATTATTATTATACATTAACTTAAGGTTGTCATAGAAACTCATAAAATCCGAATCTTGAATGGGTCTCCATCTATAGAATTGTACTGTTCACATTCTTTTCCATTCCATGATGTATTTTTAAGACTAAGAAGGTGGCCTTCTAACTGATCTTTCCTGCGTTATCATGGCATGTTTTATGAAAGGTCAAATAAGATTGACACTGAGATTCATCAATGTTCAGTTTTCCATAGTCTAAGTTTGTCTTCTGCCGCCAATTCCAAGAGGTGTAATGTCTAATCTTGGAATTGGTGTTATGTTTGTTCCCTTGCTACAACTTCAAAGTGTTGATTGTTTCTATTATATTGTTATCTATGATTTTGGACAGTTGATTTTGTCCGATAACTGTGTCTAATTCATTACTTTAAGAATTACTAAGTTGATAGTATATGAGAAGAGAGAAGAAACATGGAACTCACACATTCAAAGCAAAAGGATTAGCAATTTTTCGGAATGATAATGAAATCAAATACGGGCAGATAGATCAAATCATGAAATAGATCAGAAGCAAAATTAACTGTTTCTTCATAAAGAAATAGTGCTAAGACAAAATGAATGTATAATTGGATTTGCAGATTGTTGGACTTGATAATGTTGGAAGTAAAAGTAAAGAATAAGTTACTCAATTCCAATAACAAAACCGCACAAAAGATCGTGTTGATCCAATTGCCAAGCCATTGAACATTATACTTTCAACATCCAATTGCCGAGCCGTGCAACAGAATACTTTAACCACTGATTTTCCAGGAAATTGCAATGACGCCAACAATACATCTGCCCATTACCGCGAAGAGGAGTTCGGGCGCCAAAATATTCTTCCTCATTAATTGTTCATACAATTACATCTACTCCAAGAAACACCTTCTGCATCACCACTAAGAGGGAGTTGTCGCTCCAATTACTGACATGCTTCGCCAATTGCGTTCTCGAACCATTACAGAGGCATCAACAGTAACCCCCTTCATCACCACAAAGAGGGATTTGCGCCTCCAATTACAGAACCATACGGAAGATTACTAATTCCAAGAAAAAATTGTACGCGAATTACTGTTAATCCAATTGTCATGCCGCTGAACAGAATACTTCCGAAATCCAATTGCCGCAGCATGAAACAGAATACTTTCAAACTAAATATTCTTCACCACTGAATTTTCCAGACAATTGCAGCAGCACCGACAAGACATCTGCCAACATCTTCACCTCGCCAAAGGTAACCATTCTTCCATAGTTCTTACTTATTGAACATTAAAGATGCTAAAGTCCTTTTTTTTTACACTCTTGATTCATGTAACTTGAGTCCCGGAAAATCTCATCGGCTGAACATTGAGTTCTCCTATATTCCCCATTTAAGTTGAACACATAGTACTTATGCTTGTGGTTCAATTGAAGTTTTAAATGATTCCTTTTTGTGTATGCCCGTGTTCCGCAATGAAACTATTAGTTCCAACTGAATCTGGGCGATCAATTAGCCTTAATTTTTTTATGACAATGTGCAGGCATGGGAACTTCTATCTAAAGTTGTTTTTAAGAAATGGTGTCTCGGCTAGCGGTCTAGTCGTTCAGTATAGACAAGGTCTATGATGCCCCTATGCTTGCGGAGAAATATTGTACAAATTGAGTGCTTACTCCTTCATCCCGAGCATTTATGATAAGGCCAACATACTTTTCAACCTATGGATATCAAATAGATTGGTAAATTGAAAGATTAGAAGTCCAAAACTGTAACCGCCACTATTTCATTGTCCATCATTGTAGGAATCTCTACCGCTACCACTGCAAAATTCTCCAAAGGAACAAACTTGACGAGAAACATCTTCACGTCGAATGTATTCTAGAATGGTGAGCTAAATGGTTCTCTATTAAATAAATATCTTATGTCTAAACTGTTTATTCACTTATCTCTTTGATGCATAATGCCTTTTTATGACTCCCTCTAAAAGATGACATTTTGTGGCTGCCTTTGGGACTTTGTTGTTCCTCCAATGCCATAAAGATGAGTTGTAGGCTTTTTTGCAGAAAATTAGAATGCATTATGAAGTGCACTGGTGGGAACATATTGAGAGTGTGTGTAATTGAAGTCAGTTAGATTGGTGGCTGTTAGTTAGACTATTAATTAGTGAGTAGATACACTTATTTAATTAGTTGGAATGTATAGGTATAGGTACAAATACAGTATACATGTACAAGTACTTATACACAGATAGGAATAGGCATATAGATATTTGTGTGTACAGTACTTTAGTACTCATTCTTTACTTTGGGAATTAGAAATCCCCAATTTCTCCTAGATTGCGCTCTCTCTCGATCGATCGATCTTCTTCTTCCTTCTTCCATCTATTCCAGTTTCTTCATGGTATCAGAGCCTAGTTCTCCATGAATCTCTGCCAATAGATTGCTGATTGACGAAGCTTAGAGAAGATTGAAACGACAGCGGCGACTGCAGCGACTTGAGTCTCAAGTGAGTCTTTGGATCAATTCTCGAAAAATCACAATCATCCACTCTATCTACACCCGTCCGACACTCTAGGTAGTGTTCTTACTTCTGTTCAACTCACAGGAGCCAAAAATTATTCGTTGTGGAGTCGATCACCATTAATCACCTTGCGTGCGAAGAGCAAGCTAGGGTTTGTTCTTGGGACATACAAGAAGGCGTATTACAAGTCAGAATTGGAGGAACAATGGGAGAAGTGTAATACATTTGTGTTGGCTTGGATTATGAACACGGTATCCAAGGAATTGTTGAGTGGGATTGTATATTCTTCTGATGCCGCAATGGTCTGGGCTGATCTACGAGAGAGATTTGACAAGGTTGATGGTTGTAGAAGCTATCAACTCCATCTAGAAATTTGCACATTGAGTTAGGGGAATAGGATAGTTTCTGCTTATTTCACTAAGATGAGGTTACTGTGGGATGAGTTTGGCGCGTTAGTCCCTCCACTTGCTTGCAATTGTGACAAGTTTAGAGCATATGTTGATCATATTCAATATTCAAGATTGTTTGCTTTCCTGATGGGGCTGAATGAAGTTTACAGCCATGCCCGTAGTTAAATTTTGATAATGAATCCATTTCCAAATGTGAGTAGAGCCTATGCGATGGTCATCTATGATGAGAGCCAGCATGCAGCTGCTTGATTAAAGGTTTCTGGAGAGGTGAATGAGTCTATGGCTTTGTATGGGAAAGGGACTCACTATGCAGGGACTGGAGGCAATAACACAAGTCAGTTCAATAGTAGTTATAAGCAGAGAAGGAATTGGAATATGACTTGTGACTATTACAAGATGCATGGACACACAAGAGATGTGTGTTGTAAACTTGTTGGTTACCCAAACTACTGAAAGTTTAAGAAGAAATCAGGACCAATATCGATGCAGACCAACAGGTTACAAAGATATCATGATGCAACAAACCATGTGGCTATCTCCAAAGATGAGGCAGCGTCAGTTGATGATTTTGCTCCAGTTGCCCCTGTGATGAAGGAAAAGGATGTTGACATACAACCTTTCTTCACTCAAAGTCAATACAATAGAATCATACACATGTTGAAGAAGGAAGATGCAGACTTAAACTCTAACAAGGGACAGACTAACATGGCAAATATGGCAGGTATAATCACCATATCCAATGTTTTATCTGTAAGTAATGATAACTCACATACTAAGAATCAGCAAGGAGAGGAGGATTGGGTGGTTGATTCAAGTGCCACATATCATATGACATATGATCTAAATAGGCTCTGTGAGGCATCTAGTAGTGCCAACAAAATAGTACATTTGCCTAATGGTGAAACTGTGCCAGTGTCACACACTGGCTATTGTGATACAACTGATGGGGGTACATTGAGGGATGTACTAGTATGTCCTATATTCAGACACAATCTGCTTTCAGTGTCTAAATTAACTAGGCAATTGCATTGCTCCATTAATTTTTTCCTTGAGTTTTTTGTGTTATAGGACCTCTCAAGTGGTAGGGTGAGGGGGATTGGTAGAGAGCATGTAGGATTGTACTACTTTTCTGCAGCAATGAAGTGCAAGAATAACAGGGGAAGTCAAAAGTTGTTGATGGCACAACATTCAGGTGAGGACAAGTTGCTATAGTATAGGAGATTAGGCCACCCTTCTTCAAAGGTGTTGCAGCATCACTTCATGAATAAAGAGCTCAATGGAGGTGATGAATGTAGCAGGTGTCCAGTCTGTCCATTAACTAAGCAAACTAGATTACCTTTTCCATTGAGTGTATCTAGACAAAGGATGTTTTTGAGTTGATTCATGTAGATGTATGGGGACCTTACAGAATTGCCACTTATAATGGTTTCAAATTCTTCTTAAACATTGTTGATGATTACTCAAGAATGTGTTGGCTATAATTGTTGAAATTCAAGAGTGATGTGTTTCCTGTATTGAAGTCTTTTCTTCTGTTGGTAAAAACATAATTCAGTAGGCAAGTTAAGAGGATAAGATCTGATAATGGGATAGAATTCTTTAATAATAAATGTTGTGAACTGTTGAAGTCTTTTTGTATCATTCATGAAAGTAGTTGTCCCTACACTCCATAGCAAAATAGGGTAGTTGAAAGAAAACATAGGCATATACTTGAAGTAGCCAGGGCTATCAGATTTCACGGAAACATCCCTATCAAATTTTAGGGAGAGTGTGTATTAGGTGTTGTTTATCTTATCAACAGGCTTCCTACTTTAGGTTTATAGGGGAAATCTTCATATGAACAATTTCATGGGCACAAGGCAAATATTGATCACTTGAGGACTATAGGTTGCTTATGTTATGCAGCCAAGACAATCAAGGAGGACAAATTCTCTCCTAGGTCTAAGGCTTGTGTGCTCCTGGGGTACTCTCTAACACAGAAAGGATATCTTTTGTGTGGTTTGACTCAAAGGAAACTCCTTGTTAGCAGAGATGTCATCTTCAAGGAGACTATTTTTCCCTTCAGGCAAGTGATCAACAAGCAGGTACCATTGTTTCCCACTGAGCCAGTTGTAATCACAGAGGATTTGCCAGAACTAGAATCACAGGATCTCAACATTGAAGAACATGTTGTGGAGGTTGAAGGATATATTGCTGATCTGATAACACTAACAGGTCAGAAGAATTTTCTTGCAGAAGATCTGCCAGAAACCATCATCCTCTTATCTGGATGAAGGACTATGTAACTCCAACTGGGACTCATCAACATTCTCAAATCAACTATGTCTCATATGATAGATTGTCATCCAAATATAAAGCATACCTGTCTAGCTTCTCCACAGAGGTAGAACTAAGGACTTTTGAGATAGCAGCTTAATACATCAGATGGCTATAGGCCATGCAGCAGGAGATACAAGCACTAGAGGACAATGGGACTTGGCAAATAGTGGAGCCACTACAGGGAAAGAATATTGTTAAGTACAAATACGTATACAAAATCAAAAGCAAGGCTGATGGACAAATTGACAGATTTAAAGCCAGGCTAGTAGACAAAGGATACAGCCAAACAGAGGGGATTGATTACCAAGAGACCTTTTCCCCAGTGGTGAAGATGACAACAGTGAGATCAATCATAGCCTTGGCTGCCAGTCAATATTGGAGTCTCTTCCAGATGGATGTTTTTAATGCTTTTTTGTAGGGAGACTTACTTGAGGAAGTGTATATGGAGATGCCTAAAGGATTTTACAATGCTAAAAAGGATAGAAATCTTGTGTGCAGATTGACCAAGTCTTTATATGGACTCAAACAGGCCTCAAGACAGTGGAATGCCAAGCTAACTTAGGCACTGTTGAACTCAGGATACTCACAAACTCACTTAGATTACTCTTTATTCACAAAGAAGAGAGGTAATGGACTAGTGATAGTCCTTGTATATGTTGATAACCTACTGCTCACTGGGAATGATTTGGAATTGATAGAAGACACCAAGCAGGTTTTACATAGCCACTTTAAGATCAAGGATCTGGGAGAACTAAAGTACTTTTTAGGCATTAAATTCCTGAGATCTAGTGCAGGTATTGTGATAAATCAGAGAAAAAATGCCCTAGAGTTGATAGCTAAAGCTGGATTGGGGAATGCCAAGCCTAGCATAACACCATTAAAGTACAACCAAAAGCTAGCTACTGCTAAATCAGAATCAGATGCTCCATTTGCAGATGTACCAAGGTTCCAGAGACTGATTGGAAAGCTTCCCTACCTCACCATCGCAGTCCAGTTGTTGAGTCAGTTCATGCAAAAGCCCAAGATGTCACATTGGAAAGCTGCACTAAAGGTGATCAGGTACATCAAATTGGAACCTGGGAAGGGGCTACTTATGAGTTCCAAGCAGCAGTCTCAGTTATATGGGTATTGTGATGCAGATTAGGCTGCCTGCCCAAACACAAAGAGGTCTATTACTAGATTTGTTCTCAAGTTTGGTGAATCTCTTATCTCTTGGAAATCAAAGAAGCAATCCACAGTGTCTAGGAGCTCCATAGAGGCAGAATATAGGAGTTTGGTTGCATTGACACCTAAGATTGTATGGGTGACAAGTTTGTTCAAAGAACTGGGGGTAAAGTTGAAGGAGCCAGCATTTATATAATGTGATAGCAAATCAGCCTTGCAAATTGCTGCCAATCCAGTGTTCCATAAATGTACCAAACACATCAAGATCTATTGCCATTGCATTCATGAGAAGATTCAAAGGGGACTCATCAAGACTATATATGTTCACACTAAGGATTAGCTAGCTGATCTGCTCACAAAGGCTCTAGCAAGAGAACAACATGAGCTACTAGAAGGAAAGCTTGGATTATTGAATCTCTTCAATATATCTAGCTTGAGGGGGAGTATTGAGAGTGTGTGTAATTAAAGTTAGTTAGATTGGTGGCTGTTAGTTAGACTATTAATTAGTGAGTAGATACACTTAGTTAGTTAATCAGTTGGAATGCACAGGTATAGGTACAAATACAGTATACATGTACAAGTACCTATACATAGATAGGAATAGGCATATATATATTTGTGTGTACAGTACTTCAGTATTCATTCTTTACTTTGGGAATAAGAAATCCCTAATTTCTCCCAGATTGCTCTCGATCGATCGATCGATCTTCTTCTTCCTTCTTCCATTTATTCCAATTTCTTCAGAACATATAAAATAGATAGGTCTTTTGAAGTTTGTCTTTATATCTTATATATTACTCTGTTGTTGAACTTTTGGGTTCTATAGTTTTCGTAGGGGATTAGGTGCTCCTATTGAACAGTTTGCTTGATGATGTAAGAGATGTGGTCAATTTGATTTCAGCATCGTGACTCTTTCCATAATAAATAGTAGTTGATGTTGCTCAATAATTGTGACTTTAGTTAATCCAAAACATAGTCATAATTGATGACTCAAAAAATGGTGTGACATCCGTCGTTTGATATCTCAGGTTTCTTTCTATTGAAATTAAAAGCTGCAGTAGGTTTCAGGTTTCTTTCTATTTCTGCTTTCTGATATCTCTGCTTTTCTTTCTGCTGCTGCTTCTAAAAATTCTCACTGCAGCTTCTAATTGTTCTTTTCATTTATTAGCCAAATAAGTGAAATGAGCCAAGACAAATTCAAATAAATTGGGCTTAAAGAGTCCAATTAAAGAGCCCAAATTAATTGGGCTATCCCTCCATGTAGGGGGATGTTTCCTAACACAATTTGCCATATAGCAGGAGGAGGGGGGTTGTTCTTACTGTTGGTTCCTTGCCGTGTCTGTCTAGAATAGCGAAAGAGTGAACAACACAATGAAAGTCATTTCTTGAATCACCATTGTTCCAACTGAATCCATTTGGAAGGTTAAATGCAAGTTGGGTTGATCAACTGAATCATGAATATATCTGCTATTTTGGTACTCCTTAAAACTAGGTAACATAAAATTGGAGCATTTGATTTCTTATTTTTATTATTGGATCAAAGTTGTGTTCCTTAGAATTTCATGGAAAATCATTTGAAAGATTATGAGCTTCAGATATTGATTGTATGTGCTTCAAACTGTTCCAAAAGGCATGCATGGAGCTTTATTTCACAGCGAATATCCTCATAATTTTAAATGTATGTGCTATAGGTGTAATTTTTCGATTTACTCACAAATAAATATTACTACACTTACTTTCTACTGGCATCTTACTGATTTTGTGCTTTATTTCTCCCTCAAAGGCCAATTTTTAATACGAACACAAAAGCTGTCAATGCTTGAAATCATCGATCCACCAACTTCCATTTTAGCAGAATATATACTGAACAAGTTCTAAAAGACATAAAACAGTAGCATATGCATTTGGGCACATATCTTCAATTTTTTACATTCCTATGGAAGTTCATTTGATGCTCGGATAGATGATCCTATTGGAATGCCTTTTCCTCTGCATCCATAGCAGACAGACTTACTAATGGATTCAAACACGCAACCACAAGGAAAGGTCGCTAGAAGTCAGACAGTTGACTTCTCTTAAGAATTATGGTTCGACTGAACAGTTCTATCTCCACTTAGAGCATCAGAATACTTGGAGTAAACTTTCCCAACTTTCTAAAACAATGTGCTTTTCCAATTTAGTTCTGTTGAAGACGTCATGAATAGCTCAAGAAAAATCAATCATGAATGAATGGGTCAAAAGTTATGATTCAACTGTTCTCTCCTTTGTATCCAGTCAAGCACGGATTGTCCTTTTTTTTTGGATACAAGTAGATATTCTTTAGTTTTAGTCAACTCCGTGCGCACTTCATATCTCACTAAATATTTAAATTTCTAACTATACACCTTCACCATATTTGGCTTGCTTGGTTAAAAATAAAGCTTGCCTAACTGTAGTTTAAGCAGTAGATGGAGGAGGAAAAAAAAATAGTAGCATCAGTAGTAGTAAAGTAAGAGTTAGTAAGAGGATTTGAAGAGTGTTCCAAGAGCTCCAGCCATTTAGAAAGGGACAAGTATAACACAAGTCAGACTCATATATAAATAAGATACAGTACTTGGAACCCAGACTCGATGCCTAGAAACAATTGACTCAGAGACACAAAAACTAACTTTCAAAAATTGGATCACCCTCAAGCTTGGAGACAAATATAGCAATAATATTGCCAACTATTATAGCACTTAGAATTTGGAGCCTCTAACATACACCTGCAAAAAGTGCAGCGCAATCTGATGCATGAACAAGTGGAACCATAAAATGTTTAGGGAATAAATGAAATGTTAGTGCGTTCGATCTAATTTGTATGGTAAGGGATACATATACAGAACTTCAAAAGGATAAAAAGACAACTAAAAAATGATCAAAAGGACCAAAGACAGCTAAAAAATGATAAAAAGGACCAAAGAAATAATACACCATTCACAGAACAATTTACTCACTCGAAAAAATGAATATTACCAAATAATTATGAAAGAGGTAACTAAAAAATTCATTACCGAGTGAAGCGCGAGCATTTTACCTCATCATCATCATCAACATACCCCAGTGCCTCGAAAGGCTCCCGCTCATTGCGGGGTAAGGGGGGTTCGGATGTACGCAGCCTAACCCCTATGTTTAAAAACATAAATCGGTTGTTTCCAGATAACCCATGAGGAGCGTCGAAAGTTGCATCGACTAACTGCTACTTCACAAATGAAAGAAGCGCAGACAGTTTAAAGAGCCATTTTGCTTTATTTCATCATACTCCAAAGCCAAAAAATAGTCAATCTTTTACCTACTATATATATATATGAATTTCATTTTATATGACCTTACATAAGAAGACCATTCTCCTTATGGTGGCGGTAAGGTCTTCATACTCATTATCCTTTCTAGATTTCACATAATGAGATTTTTAATGAAAGCCTGTTGGAAGGATACGCTGATAATTGAATTACGTGGAATTGAGCGTAATTACATTGTCTAACCTGTTTGGTTGGACAGATAATAAAATGGTCATCAGATAATTGAGTGTAATTACACGTTTCAATTACAACGGGGATTGTGAATTGCAGGTAATTACATGGTGTAATTACATATTAATTACTTTTAAATTTTATTATTTTATTTTATTTTTGTTTTTTCATTTTTATTTTTTATTTTTATTTTGATTATTTTAGATTCTTTTTATATTATTAATTTATTTATTTCTTATTCTCAATCTTTATTTGTCATGTGATTTCACACAATTTTTCACATTATATTTTATCTATTTGTTATTCTATGTTTTAACTAAAGTTGAATCCATTGTTGGATAGAGTTATAAATATGCATATTTTTTTCTTTTAATTCATATTTATGTATGT
>JAOTQJ010008455.1:0-18172 GCA_025642045.1 Solanum sejunctum
TTTTAAAATAAATAAAATTCTATCCCACTTGCATCTAATCCTCTGCTCCTAATTTATTTTTATCTTTTTTATATTCTTTTATACATCTGTACACATATTTTTTGAAAAATATTTTTTTCACTTGTTTATTGAGTATAACAGAAATAAAAATTTTATTTGAAAAACCTTGTGACAAATCAAAACTATTTTATTTAAAACAATAAAAAAATAAAAGCAGAGGATTAAGTGGGCAGCATAAAATTATTTTTTCTAAAAAAAATTAAAATAATATCTAGATTATTACCTTAAGAGTGAGATGAAATACGACCTTTTTTTAAAATTTTTTCTAATTTTTGTTTGGGGGCGGAGGGGGGAGGATACTATGAAAGGAAGTGGTGGGGTGGGGTAAGAAAAATATTTATATTTTATTTTATATTTTTTTTAAAATGATAATATTTTAATATTTAATTTTAACTAATACTATAATTTATTTATTATTTTTACCAAGGTGGAATATTTGTCTATGTAGAGTGTGATGTGACATATTTTAAAAATAAAAAGGAGAGTGTAGCACACACACCATGGTGAGAGTGAAATAAAAGATAAATGTGTATTTCTCAAACTAATAAGTGATAGTTTAAGTGTGTTTCTCAAACTTTCAATACTTTAGATGTGAAACTAAAAAATGTAGTATAGTTTAGATGTGTTTTGTATACTTATCTCTTAAAGATACTCTGATCTATGTTGCTAAGTGGTATAATATTAATGATGATTTATTTGTTTAATTGTAATTCAATTTATTTGTGGTATAAAGTATGCACAATTGTTTGGCTTTGTTTTGGTTGAAACTATGTTAAAAAGTTTGTCTGAGTACAAGATGTGAAGGTCTTTCCACCTCAACCATTGTCTTATCTTAGAATTAAATAATTTTATCAAAAAAGCATCAAAGATAAACCAAATTTCTGGACAGGTTGCCAAAAAATGTAAAGTGAAATTTATAAGTCAAGGGTGGTTTCATCTTAAAAAAATTATCAAAAACACCAAAAATATTGTGTACCATAAAAAATTAATAAATTAACCAAATATACAATCAACATTAAACAAAAACTCTATAAATTATTTACGTAAAATTTTATGTTAAATCAATAGTACAAGCCAGTATAGATTTTAATAAAATAATATATTCAGTTTATTTATAGTTTAAAATATCGACAACCATTAGGTAGAGTTTTATTTTATTTTGTTTTGATTGAAACTATATTAAAAAGTTTATCTAAGTTGATGATGTGAAGGTTGTTCCACCTAAACTATTGTATTACCTTGAAATTCAATAATTTTGCCAAAAAAGCAACATAGATTAAACCAAATGTCTGTATATATTGACTTGTAAGGTGAAATTTACAAGTCAAGGTTAGTATCACTTTGAAAAAAAAATAAAAAATATTGTGTTAACATAAAAAATCTGTAAATCAACCAGATATACAACCAATATTGAACAAATTCTCTATAAATTGTGGAAAAAATATATAAAGTTAGACTTGATTTTATTTAGGTAAAATGTTATGTTAAGTTAGCTGTACACGCCAGTGTTGATTTTTATGAAAACAATACATTCAGTTTATTTAAGGTTTAAAAAATCCACAACCATTAGGTAGACTTTTGTTAGGCTTTGTTTTGATAAAAACTATGTTAAAAAGTTTGTCTGAGTACAAGAATTACTTGATTTAAAATATGCACAACTATTAGGAGGAATTTTGTTTGACTTTATTTTGGTTGAAACTATGTTAAAAAATTTTTCTGAATACGAGATGTGAAGGTCCTTCTCCCTAAACTATTGTGTCACCTTAAAATTAATAATTTAACAAAAAAATAAATAACATACATCAAAATAAATTCTGGATGGGGTTTCCACCAATATGTAGAGTCAAATTTATAAATCAAGATTGGTTTCATTTAAAAAAATCACAAAGACATGGTGTTACTGTTATCCATAAAAAATCAATAAATTAACTAAACATACAATCAACAATAAACAAAATCTCTGTAAAATATGAGAGAATTTTGTAAAAAGTTAATACTTGATCTAAAATATGCACAACCAATTGGTAGAATATTTTTGGCTTTATTTTGATTGAAAGCATGTTAAAAGGTTTGTCTGAGTACAAGATGTGAAGGTCCTTTCTCGTAAACCATTATGATACTTTAAAAGTCAATAATTTTATCAAAAAAATAACATACATTAAACTAAATTTTTTGACAGGTTTTCAAATATATGTAGAGTCAAATTTACAAGTCAAGGTTGGTTTCACCTTAAAAAAATAATAATATTGTGTTACCTATAAAAAATCAGTAAATTAACCAAACATACAACCAACAATAAACAAAATCTCTGTAAAGTATGGGGGAAATATGTACAGTTATAGTACAATATGTGACGATCCTTCCACTTAAACCATTATGTTAATATAAAACTTAGTAATTTTACCAAAAAAATAATAAATATTAAATCAAAGGTCTGAACAAGCTCCAGAAAATATGCAAAGTCAAATTTACAGGTCAATGTTGCTTTCATATTGAAAAAAAAATACCAAATGTATAATCAAATATACAATACTATAACAAAAATAAAATACACAACTAATAATATTATACAATTTCCAAAATATATAATAAACAAAAATCTCTGTAACCTGTACAAGATAGTGTTGATTTTAATAAAAATAATGCACTCACATAAACCATTGTGTAACCATAAAAGTCAATAATAAAACAAAAATACAACCAATATTAAATCAAATGTCTATAAACTGTATGAGTGTTAACAATAAAGAATTACACATCCATAAAAATTGACAAAAAATCCAAAAAGTCTTAACAAAAAATATAAAATATCAACATTTATAGAAGTGTCTGAAAAGTCAAAATGTGATACTTAAGTGTCTAATTCTTCCTTCTAGATATCCACTTTAAACGATCCACGTTGTTACTGATCGAAATATTTTTCCTAGCTATTTAGGAGCCCCGAATCGACTAACAACCTTTATAGTGATTTCACTTTCACTAACTGCTTCATCCTCTATCTTTCGACTTCCATACTTCAAAAGAAATATGCCATACCTCAAACGGAATAGATACAGGTACATAAAATAAGTCGGAATATCCAACTGACCTTGGAAATAGTGTTCAACAAAAGCACAAATGTATAGGTCACAATCACTGTAAAATAAATATAACCAACAAATTCAACCAACTATCTGAAAAATAAAAAATAACAAAATATTAGTACATATGACCAACATATATCACTAAAAAATTATCAACAAAACAATCATCAATGTTCAACCAATAGCAACCCCAAAAATAAAACCACATGCTGCCAACAGTGAAATACCATTTTCCTTGCAAAATAATAACCAGAAATGTTGTCAAAAAGTTTTTCACATGTCATGCAAATATAAAATAAAAAAACTGCCAACGAATAACACAAATATTCAAACAACGAATAGCACCAGAAAATCAGCCAATTAACACCAGTATTCAGCCATATAGTATTACTTCAATACTATTGTAAAAACAAAGGTTTATATCGCTTTGAAAAAAAAGTTAAATAATGGTATTTAGAGACGTAAAAGGCATAAAAAACTCTAAACAATGTTCGCAACTGCAACACCAACTTATTAATATTAATCAAACAAAAAAAATATAAACAGCAAAACTCAAAACCAAAATAATAAAAATTGTGTCACATGTAACACCAAAAATTACCACTTTTAGAGTTAATAAAAGGGGAAACAAAGAAATACACCATCTGCACACAACCTAGTGAACATATTTTAAATAAAAAAAAATACTTAAAAAATACCAAAAAGAATGTTGAGCAACAATATCACCAATGACAAACACCAACTTATTAACATTAATCAAACAAAGAAATTATACACACCAAAACTCAAAACCAAAGTAACAAGGATTGTGTCAGCTATAACACCATAAATTACCACTTCTAAGTTGATAGAAGGGGAAACAAAGATATATATCATCTGCACACAATCTATAGAACATATTGTCACGACCCAAGCCTAGGGCCTAGACATGACATTGACGAATGGGGAACCTAAAGGGACCCTAATCAAGCCTCTTAACATACCATTACACATTTTTCATTGCGAAAGCAATAAAATGACCTAATAGATAGGAAAAAAGGGCAATACAGGGCTAACGAACATCTTTCATATCATAAATGTCAAAGAGTCAAGAGAGTCAAACTCAAAACATTATTACATAACTTGTCCAACAACACCTATAAACATAAAATTTAGTGGGGGTCAAGACACGCAATCGGGCTCACCCTCATAGTCAATGCATACAATAAAAGGAAAGAGAGTCTTTATACATAGCATAAGATCAAAGACTTATCCTCGAAATTGAGCACTCACTAACTTTCTTGAGAGTAATTTCACTAGCCACGTGGAGGAGGAGGAGGATCAAGTGGAGCTCCGGTTCCTACATGATAACATCATATAAGCATAGAGTATGCATTATACATTTGAATGTACTAAATATGTAGGATGGAATGCAACAAGGGATGAATATATAATCGAAATACATAATTAGGCAATAAATGAGCATATAATAATATGGCATGCATGAATGATGCTTGAGTAAAACATGTTTGTGTATAACATATTACAAGTGTAGGAAGAGAACAACATTAGTAACCAAAGCCTACCACCTCCTTGGCAAGGTGATTGAGGTACAAATCCCCCAATGTGATTGTATGAGCCTACTACCTCTTGAGCAAAACGATTGAGGTACAAATCCCCTAACATGGTTGCATGGGCCTAATACTCCCAGATTGAGGCAATTGAGGTACAAACCCCCAATATGGTTTCATGGGCCTATGCCCCCCAAGTGAGGCAATTGAGGTACCCCCTCCCCAATATGGTTTCATGGGCCTACTACCTCCTGAGCGAGGCAATTGAGGTATAAACCTCCCAACATGGTTGTTTAGGCCTACCACCCCCCAATGAGGTATGATCAACTTTAAATACTATAGATACTATTCATAAAACCAATAAATACTTATATTACTTTCATCATCATAAAGTTGTACAAGTCATAGTTCATGCAATGGATCATCAATAGTTCAAGAACCCTAACCGAATATTTTATCGAACACTTGGTGGGTACGTAATACTAGTATAAAACTATGAAATTAAAGAGTGAAATCATGCAAGAAATCTTAAAGTAAATCAATCCACCAATAGTTGGTAACACCACTTTGCAATGTACATCAAAACCCTTCATCAAATCTCAGGAT
Organism: Solanum sejunctum; assembly: GCA_025642045.1. Lineage (NCBI taxonomy): Eukaryota > Viridiplantae > Streptophyta > Magnoliopsida > Solanales > Solanaceae > Solanum > Solanum sejunctum. Next base: position 5,300 of record JAOTQJ010008455.1, read on the forward strand.
AGATCAAAGAGTCATAGTTCAAAACATGCTTAAATAGTCACACTTTTACAAAACCCCAATATAACTCATAGTGAAATTCATAGTAAGTAAGATCCATAAATAAATCAACTTAGAAACATGAGATTTAGGTAAAAAGGAAGCCTGAGAACCATAAGTAAAAGGACCCAATGGTTGAAACCCATATATCTTAGCTTTGGAGAATTTCTTGATGAAGGTTGGAATGGAGACTTGAAGCTTGAGTGAAATCCTTAAGATCCAAATGAGTTTGGAACCCTTGATATTTGGGATAAAATATTGGTCTAAGTATTTGAGAGAGTATTGAGCAATATCTTGTATGATATTCAACCCACATAAGGATGCAAAAATGCATTTAAACATCATTTCAAAAATCTCGACATAAGTGTAAAATCATCATGAACTTGTCAATTTAAACATGAAATGTATGCAATGACATTAGGGCTTAATGTAGGATTTGAAATCACATAGGTAAATTAGATTAATACCTTAGACTTGAGTACAGTGGAAAAGGTAAGGATATTGTTTTTGCATGTCTACTTCAGCCTCCTAAGCAGCATTTTCAACTTGTTGATTCCTCCAAAGGACCTCAACGAAAGTCACATCCTTATTCCTCAAGCTCTTTACTTGTCTATACAAGATCTCTACTAGAACTTCTTCATAAGTCAAGTTGTATTCAACTACATGCACGACATCTAATGGGAAAATAACATTCGGGTAACCCACACATTTCCTCAACATGGATACATGAAAGATTGGATAAACTAAGTCCATTTCACTAGGCAACTCTAGCCCATAAGCCACCTTCTAATTCTCCTTAACACCCTATAAGGACCCATATATCTTGGACTCAATTTACCTATTTTACCAAAACAAATCACCCCTTTCATGGGTGAAACCTTCAAATAGACCAATTATGAACTTTAAATTCAAGCTCTCATCTCCTCACATCGGCATAGGACTTTTGAGGACTTTGGGTTATTTTCAACCTTTCCTTAATCAACTTTACCTTCTCTATAGTCTCCATGACCAGATCCAGATCCAAAAATACCATCTCTCCCACTTAGAACCACCCAACCATGACTTACATCGCCTACCATAGAGGGTCTCAAAAGGAGCCATATCAATACTAGAATTATAGCTATTATTATAAGCAAACTCAATTAATGGACGATGATCATCCCAACTACCCTTAAACTCTAAAATATAAGATCTAAGAATATTCTCAAGAGTTTGAATAGTTTTTTTGGCTTGGCCATCCATTTGAGGGTGAAAGGCTGCGCTAAGCATTACCTTGGTACCAAGACCTCTTTGGAAGGACCTCCTAAAGTGAGAAGTGAATTAAGCACCACGATCTGATATGATAGATAAGGGCACAAAACCAACTCATAAATGTATAATTTAGCATAGTCTTCGGCCCCATAAGTAATATTAGTTGGTAGAAAATGAGTCAATTTTTTCATCCTATCAAGCACAACCCAAATAGAATCAAAACTCTTTCTAGTCTTAGGCAACCCGGCCAAAAAATTCATATTAATTTCCTCCCACTTCCAAGTAGGAATCTCCATATCTTGGGTTAGGTCACCTGACTTTAGGTTCTTGACTTTGACTTGTTGGTAACTATAGCAACCGAATACAAATTTGGCAATGTCTTTCTTCATACCCCCCCTAAACACATCCCTCAAATCTTTATGCATCTTGGTAGAATCGGGGTGAATGAAATAGGAAGAATTATGAGACTCATCAAGTATCCTCTCTCTCAAGCCATCAATACTAGGTACACACAAGCTACCTTGGTACCTAAGGGCACCATCTCCCACTTGGGAGAAAACCTCCACCTGACCCTCTCTCGCCAAGGCCTTCAATTCTAACAAGGAGGGGTCAAGATCTTTCTTTTATTTTACCTTATTAACTATGGAGATTTTAAACCATCAACAATCACAATACCACCATTATCAACCTCTTCCAACCTAACTCACGATCTAGCCAACCGATGAACCTCTCTAGTCACCTTTTTACCCTCATCATCAACATGAGCTAGGCTACCCATAGACACCCTACTCAAAGCATCAACCACAATATTAGCCTTATTGTGATGATAATGAACTCTCATATCATAATCCTTAAGAAATTCTAACCACCTTCTTTGTATCAAGTTGACACCCTATTCAAAGCATCTCTTATTGGGATGATAATGCGCTCTCATATCATAATTATTAAGATGTTCTAACCACCTTATTTGTATAAAGTCGAGATAATTTTGAGTGAACACATATTGGAGACTCTTATGATTGGTAAACACATCAACATGCACCCTACACAAATATTGATGCCAAATTTTCAAGGCAAATACCTCGGCGCCCAATTCAAGATTATGAGTAGGATAATTCTTTTCATGCACTTTGAGTTGTCTAGAAGTATAGGCTATCACCTTACAATTTTGCATCAAAACACAACCCAAAAAAATATGGGAGGCATCACAATGCACAACAAATCCTTCCAACCCTTCTGGTAGAGACAAGATAGGAGCGGAAGCATGCTTATACTTCAAGATTTTGAAACTATTTTCACACTCATTGGTCCATACAAATTTAGCATTCTTTTGAGTCAACTTAGTCATGGGAGAAACAATAGAGGAGAACCCATTGATAAACCTTTGGTAGTAACCCGCTAAGCCCAATAAGCTTCAAATATCTGACGGGGTCAAAGGTCTAGGCCAATTTCTAATAACTTTCATCTTTTTAGGATCCACCTTAATACCATCCCCCGGCACAACATGACCTAGAAAGACAAACTCTTTCAACCAAAATCCACACTTCTCATATTTGGCATACAACTTCTTTTCTCTCAATTTTTGCAACACTACCCTCAAATGACGCACATGCTCCTCCTCACTATAAGAGTAGATCAAGATATCATAAATGAAAACCACAACAAAAGAAATCAAGGTAGGGTTTAAAGACTCTATTCATAAGAAACATAAAGATAGCTAGTGCATTGGTTAACCCAAAAGACATAACCACAAATTTATAATGCCCATACATAGTCCGGAAGGCTGTCTTGGGAATGTTACACTCCCTCACCTTCACATGATGATACCCGGACTGAAGATCAATCTTAGAGAAGTGGCTAGCCCCTTGAAGTTGGTCAAACAAATCATCAATCCTTGGTAGAGGGTGCTTATTCTTGATGGTAATCATATTAAGTTGTCGGTAGTCAATACACATTCTAAGGGACCCATCCTTTTTCTTTATAAACAACATCTGTGCATGCCAAGGTGATTGGCTATGACTAATAAAACCCTTCTCTAACAAGTCCCTCAATTGCTTCTTCAACTCCTCTAACTTCACGGGGGCCATATGGTAAGGGAAAATAGAAATGGATTGAGTATTTGGAAAGAGGTCTATATCTAAGCCTAATTCTTTTTCGGGAGGAACACCAGGAAGTTTATTTGGGAAGACATCAAGAAACTCATTTACCACTGGAACACACTCTATAGGGAGGACTTTGGACTCAAAAACCTTAACTCTCACTAGATGATAAAGACACCCCTTAGAGATCAACCTTTGGGATTTAATACAAGAGATAAACTGTCACGACCCAAGCCTAAGGCCTAGACGTGACACGACGAATGGAGAAGATGAAGGGACCCCAAATAACCCTCTTAACATAACATTACACATCATTGGTCTCAAAAATAATTAAAAAATATAATAAAAGTAGAAATAAAGGAAAAGGGGCTAAAGGGATACTTTCATAACATAAGCATCAAAACAAGAGAGTCAAGGGTCAATACATAACATGTCCAACCATACCTCTACTACATAGATAAGAGCGGGGGCCAAGACACGAAATTAGGGTCACCCTCATAGTCAATACATACATAAAAGAAAGATAGTCTTAGTATATAACATGAGATAATAGACATTGTCCCCAAAATGGAGGGCTTACCAATTAGCTTGAGAGAAATCGTACTAGCCATGTGGAGGATGATGCTCAAGCGGGACTTCAGTTCCTACATGGTGACATCATGTAGAAGTATAGTATGGGTTCGTACATTTGAATATAATAAGTATGTAAAATGTAACACAACAGGATATAAGCAACATAATCAAAATAAATAAGCATAGACAATGATTAACATATAATAATATGGCATGCATGAAAGATACTTGAAGTAAATCATGATTACATAAAACATTATACATGTGCAAGAAGAGACCATTATTATAGAGTTCATACGTTATCAATATACAAACCCCTTGATTGGTTGGTGGATCATCTCACCCTACCACCCATGGAGATTGAGGTATAAACTCCTCAACCCGGTTATCAACGTATCAACCCCTTGATTGGTTGGTGGACCATTTTACCCTACCACCTATGGTGATTGAGGTATAAATCCGTCAACCCAGTTATCAAGATACAAACCCCTCGATATGGTTACCGGGGCTCACAAACCCTCGAGTGAGGCATGGTTAATTTCCAACACAATATAGGACAATATCATATACATAGATCTCATTAATCATCAGAAAGTTATTCATCTCATAAGACATGGATTGGACCTTCAATTCCTCAAGAAATCATAATCGGACATTTTATTGGATACTTGATGGGTGTACAATGCTAGCGTAAAGCCACACAATTAAGGAGTGAAATCATGCAAGAAATCTTGAAGTAAATCATCCCACCAATACTTAGTTACACCATCATACAATATACATCAAAACCCTTCATCAAATCTCAAGGTAGATCTAAGATTCATAGATCGAAACTTGCATAAACAACCATTCTTTTACAAAACCCCAACATAGTTCATAGTCAAATTCATAATAGAAAACCCATATGTAAAATCAACTTAGAAACATATATATTAGGTAAAAAGGAAGCTTGGGCACCATGAGTGAAAGGACCCAATGGGTGAAACCCACATACCTTAGTTTGGGAGAATTTCTTGAAGAAGATTAGAATGGAGACTTAAAACTCGAATGAATTTGCTAAGATCTGAAAGATACTTGGACACTTGAATTTTGAGAGAGATATTAGCCAAAGTGTTTGAGAGTGTATTAAGGAATGTCTTGGATGATATGAAGGTGAAAAATGACTAAGTACAGGTATTTTCATGCATGGAAAGAATTAGGCCCATGACCCAAAAGTCTTGGAGCGAACTAAAAATAACTGGGCAAAAATAACGCCAGTCTGTGCCTTGGCCGCGTCGCGTTAGGGGCGTGGATCATCATTGGAATTTGCAAATTATGGATTTTTGAATTTTAATATGGTTGATCTAAAATTGGGATTAGATTCATTTTCACACTTAATTTGGCCCCCTGATCAAGAATATGATATCAGATTTTCGATATCATGCATGAATTTTGAGATGTATGAAAATTATGATGTTGGACACTTTTGAGACACATTTTTGGGAACTTTTTTGGGTCATTTCAATATCTCTCCCTTGGGAACATTCATCCCCAAATGTCAAAGAAACATATATAAGAGACGTAGACATGATAATTTCAGCCCACATAAGGATGCAACAATACACTTAAACATCATTTCAAAAATTTTGGTATAAGTGTAAAATCATCATGAACTTGTTAATTTAAATATGAAATGTATGCAATGACATGAGGGCTAAACATAAGATTTGAAATCACATAGGGAACTTAAGATTAATACCTTAGGCTTGAGTGGAGTGGAAAAGGTAAGAATATCACTTTTGCATGTCCGCTTCGGCCTTCCAATCAGCACTTTCAACTGTTGATTCCTCCAAAGAACCTTAACGGAAGCCACATCCTTGTTCCTCAACCTCCTCACTTTTCTATCCAAAATCTGAACTAGAAATTCTTCATAAGTCTAGTTGTCTTCAACGACACCCACAACATCAAGAGGCACAATAGCGTTAGGGTCTCCCACATATTTCTTCAACATAGATATATGAAAGATCGGATGAACCAAATTCATCTCACTAGGCAATTCCAACTCATACGCTACCTTGAAAATCCTACTCAATACCCTATAAGGACCCATATATCTTGGAGTCAACTTGCCCTTCTTACCAAAATAAACCACACCTTTCATGGGTGACACCTTAAACTAGACCCAATCACCAACTTTGAATTCAAGATCCCTTCTCCTCACATCGGCATAGGACATTTTGCGACTTTGGGCTGTCTTCAACCTTTCCATAATATCTTAACCTTCTCAATAGCCTCTATAACCAGATCTGGTCCCAAAAAAGCCACCTCTCCAACTTTAAACCACCTAACCGGTGATCTACAATGCCTACCATAAAGGGCCTCAAAAGGAGCCATACTAATGCTAGAATGATAGCTATTATTATAGGTAATCTAAATCAATAGAAGATGATTATCCCAACTACCCCTAAGCTCCAATACACAAGCCCTAAGCATATCCTAAAGTATTTGGATAGTTCTTTCAGCTTGGCCATCTATTTGAGAGTGAAAGGCCGTACTAAGTTTAACTCTTATACCAAGGCCCCTTTGAAAGGACCTCCAAAAATGTGAAGTAAATTGAGCACCATGATCCAATATGATGGACAAAGGAACCCCATGCAACCTCACCAAGTCATGAATGTACAACCTAGCATAATCTCCATCCCCATCTGTGATCTTAACTGCTAGAAAGTGAGCCGATTTGGTCATCCTATCAACACAACCCAAATAGAATCAAAACCCTTTCTAGACTTAGGCAACTCAACCACAAAATCTATACTAATCTCTTCCCCATTCCAAGTAGGAATCTCTAAGTTTGTGCAAGGCCACCGGGCCTTTGGTGCTCGGCTTTGACATGTTGGCAACTATGATAACCATAAGCAAATTTGGTAATGTCCCTCTTCATACCTCCCCGTCAATACGCCTCTCTCAAATCTCTATATATCTTAGTAGAACCGAGATGAATAGAATAGGAAGAACCATGAGCCTGATCAAGAATCTTTTCTCTCAATCTATTAACACAAGGCATACATAACCTATCTAGGTATCTAAGGTCACCATCTCCCCCTTGGGAAAAACCATCACTTTACCACCCTTTACCAATGCCTTCAATTCTAACAAAGCGGGGTCAAGATCTTGCTTAGCTTTTACCTCCTTAACCAAATGAAGATTAAATCGATCAATAATAATAACACCACCTTATCAACCTCTTCCAACCTAACTCTCAATCTAGCCAGCTGATGGACTTCCCTAGCCACCCCTTTGCCACCATCATCAATATGTGCTAGGCTACCCATGGACACCCTACTCAATGCATCAACCACTATATTAGCCTTATCGGGATGATAATGCATACCCATATCATATTCCTTAAGAAGTTCTAACTACCTTCTTTGTCTCAAGTTCAGATCTTTTTGAGTAAAGACATATTGGAGACTCTTATGGTCGGTGATCACATCAACATGCACCCCATACAAATAGTGATGCTAAATTTTCAAAGCAAAGGCCATGATGGCTATTCAAGATCATGGATAGGATAATTCTTTTCATGTGCTTTGAGTTGCCTAGAAGCATAGGATATCACCTTACCATTTTGCATCAACACACAACCCAAACTAAAACTTGAAGCATCACAATACACAACAAATCCTTATAGCCCTTCTGATAGTGATAATAAAGTAGCAAACACAAGCTTATCTTTCAATGTTTGGAAACACTTTTCACACTCATCGATCCACACAAATTTGGATTCCTTTTGACTCAACTTGGTCATAGGAGAAGCAATATAAGAGAACCCATTCACAAAACTCTGGTAATAAATCGATAAGCCTAAGAAGCTTCTAATACCCAATGACATCAATGGTATACACCAAATTCTAATCACATTCATCTTTTTAGGATCCACTTTAACACCATCCTTCGATACCATATGACCTAGGAAGCGAAACTCTTTTAATAGAAATTCACATTTTTCATACTAGGCATACAACTTATCTTCCCTCAAACTTTGTAGCACTACCCTCAAATGGCCCATATACTCCTCCTCACTATGTGAATAAATCAAACTATCATTAATGAAGACCACAACAAACAAATCAAGATAGGGTTTGAAGACCTTATTTAAAAGATCAATAAAGATAGCTGGTGCATTGGTCAACCCAAAAGACATCATAACAAACTCATAATGTCTATACCTAGTTTGTAAGACCATCTTAGAAATATCACACTCCTTGACCTTCATTCGATGATACTCAGACCGAAGAACATAAAGAATTGTCTAGCCCATTGCAATTGGTCTAACAAATCATCAATCCTTAGAATGAGGTACTTATTCTTTATGGTGACCCTATTAAGTTACCGGTAGTTTATACACATTCTAAGGGACCTATCCTTCTTCTTCATAAAAAACACCGGTGTACCCCAAGGTGATTGGATAGGCCTAATGAAATCCTTCTTCAATAAATCTCTCAGTTTCTCCTTCAACTCCTTTAACTCTACGGGGACCATATGGTAAGGGGGAATAGAAATGAGTTGAGTATCGGGAAGGAGGTCTATACCAACTCCTTCAATCCTTGTTCCTCAACCCTTTCACTTTTCTATCCAAAATCTGAACTGGAAATTCTTCATAAGTCTAGTTGTCTTCAATGACACCCACAACGTCAAGAGGCACAATATGTTATGACCCAACACCAACACTGTGAAGTATTATCCACTTTGCCCGCACACAGCCCAGACCCTGCGCACTACTGTAGGGTCTGAGCTGTGTGCAGACGCTTGGCTTGCTGGCTTGCTAGAACTCCCACATTGAAAAAGATAGGGGGAGTCCTGGGCTATTTAGTGAGGGACTGGTAGCTTAACCTGTGGGGGTGCCTTTTGGGGCTTTCCCCTCAAGGGGACAAACTCGTGCATTTGGGCTGTGTGCGGGCAAAGCAGATTATACTTCACAGTGTTGGTGCCGGGTCATGACATTTGGTATCAAAGCCTAGGTTCATAGGTCTCACGTGTATACAAGCTGAGTCTAAGTAAAGTCTTAAGGATCGGTATAAAGATGTCCATACTTATCTTTGAGAGGCTATGGAGACTATTAGGAAACTTTCCTTTATTTATTCTTTCTTATCGTGCGTGGTTATGTTTGTTACTATTAAGTTATGCCTGTATTTGTTTAATGAGAAAGCAAGAGTGATGACTGATTAAGGATTATAGTTAGAGATATGTATCCATTAGGTAACTAGTGAAGGGATGAGTCGATGGCCATAAGCGTGATGAAACAGTCAAAAGTATCCTATGATTGCCATTGTGAGATGAGGTATATATATAGGGAAGTTAGTGTCAGAATATGTTAGAGCGTGCCTCAAACTAGAAGGAAGTGCATATTGATGTGTGGTAGTATTCATAATATTGAGGGTGAGTATAGCTCTTAAAGAAGGGAAAAGAGTGCTTTTATGCGATAGATCAAAATTAGGCTTATGATTGTATGTGAGAGTTCATGATATTCATAGAGTTATAAGCTTAACCAGATAAGGAGCTATAGTGAATGGGTGAGTGGTACATGAGTTGTAAAGAGGGAATGTGTTGATTGATTACTCGCTATGAGATTTTAGTAGCATTATATTTCCTAAAGTTTTACCTAGTAATTGCAAGTCGGTATTAGAGAGGTATGTGATGGATGCACATGTTAGTGCTAGACCCTAAGCTTGAATTTTGAGGAGTAGTATTAAAGAGGAGATAGCATGATGACAGTGATAGTCCTTGTTAGAGATTTGACCTAAGAGTCTTGTTGTAGTGCTTGTTAAATGATTAAGGTGTTGGTTGGCAAGGAGCATGGTGCTAGGAGTAGAGTAGAAGTACCCCCTTAGATGGAGATAGTAAATTAAGGGAGAAGCACTAGGAAAAAGAAAAGGCTTACGAGATTTAGGATTTGTAACCATGTTTTTGTACAGATAAGTGAGGCTTTAAGTTATGACTATTATGATAATTCAAGTATTATATTGGAGTTGTTGATGTGGAGCAGGCTAATGTAAGTAATACTTGTCATCACAAGAAGTTAAGCGATTGGGGCATATGAATAGATGATGATTAGTTCTCCATTATAGTTTAAGTCTTATACAAATAAGTTTATAAGAGCACAGTGGTTGAGCATTAGCAGGCAAAAAAAAGAAGAGATGTTAGAGTGCAATAATTGTGAAAAGTGATCATGTACGCCTTTAAGAGCAGAAATAAAGAGAGAGTTCCATAGAGACATGAGGAAGCTAAGAGTGATATAGTTGAAAGAAGTCTGAGTGGCTAGTTATATGTATATGACTATAGAATAACATAAGGATTTAAGATGCATATTCTTGCGGATAGTCATTTCTTGACCATGTGGCGGTATATGCTTATAGCTTAGTAGAGCAAATTGATTAGTAAATTTATTGAGAGGACCTTTAGAGCTAAGGGGGAGATTATAATGTGAGGAATCAAAGTATATCTTAAGTTTTTGGGATTGTGATAGGCTAATCAAAATGAGATATCAATTCTTTTCCGCCTCATCTAGTCCTTATACTTTATTTGAGATAACATTTCATTCCCTTCAGGTGTGTGACTGTTCGGACCTATAGCTTAGTCTCATGCACATCATGCTGCTTCTAGATCATGCTGAGTTTTGAGGATGAGAAGTGATGACTTCATTTATTAATCTTGATCTTATCCCCATGAGTCCAAAAGTTTCTAGTCCTACGTTGAATGTGATGAGACTTAAGTTTTACACTATGCATAGTTCTGTTAACACAGAATGAGACTTGATAGACGAGAGAGATTACAATCCATGAATATTCTTAGATAAGATTTCTTGATTGATTCATGCTAATGATCTTTCATTCCAAGCTCTTTGAGTAATCTAGCGTTCCAACCTTGATAGAAGTGTTGATTAGTAAAGAGGTGAATTTTGATGAGAGAGAGAGAGTGACAGTTCTTGATTCTGATGTCATCATCTTACGCATGCATTGACCTTTGGCTTGTTATTCTATTGTTGATGGTAGGAGGTAAAGTATCAGGTTCTAGAGGTATGATCTTGCTTATTTTGCATGGAGAGATAGTAGTTTAAGGTTTTGCAAAAGGGGGGAAGTAATGAGTTCCTCTAGGTTCAAATTGTGGTGTTTAGAGTAGTGGATTGAGGATGAGGATAGATGAGTAGTGAGTGAGTGTATCCTTATTATGGTATTGGTGTTAAACTTTTGTCATGTAAGGATAGAGATAAGAAAGAGGAAGGAGGTCAAACCTTATGATGAACAGTAGATAGTTAAGAGTATGTTGGTGCGCCTTTGAGTGAGAACTCATTGAATGGTGGAGGTATAAGTGCTAAGTGGGCTTGAAAAGTCTAAAATATAGTTGAAGTGGTTAGAGTGATAGGCTTGAATTCGGGGTTATTATTATGTGAATATTGATGATAAACTAGTGAAGACTTTACAATAAGGGTTTGAGGAAGAGTAGTGAGGCAGTGAAGAGGACTAGTGATCTTTTAATGAAAGTCCCTTTGGAAGTTTAGAGTTGAGTATTGAGGATTTTATTTATATGAGTATGATCATCTAGGGAATTTTTGAGGCTTAGAAGTAGGCTTGAATGGAAGAGGAGGAGATGGTTAGATGGGAATATGAGTAAGAGTTGTAAGCTTAAGTTAAGGGAGTTGAGGTTCATGAAATGGAGTACAATTGAGATGAGCTGCTAAGCTTGAAAATTGTATATAGAGTATTATGTATCGATGGTCCCATTCCCCATTAGAGTTTATGGCTTCCTTCCTGAGTTAGAAATGCTGGTTGTTGAGGTGTTCAAATGATTAGAATTGACTATGTTGTAATGTTCCATTCGTGCTTGATAGAAAAAGTATCTTAAAGTGTATCTTTACTCTTGATTGGAACCGATTTGTCTACTCTGAGTGATGTGTGACTATCCACCTTAGTTGATTGAGTATTCAAAAGGGTCTGGATTGCTATTCACACCTGACAATGAGAATGTTGAAGGAAATATCCTTACTCTTAACTAAATTGATTGTCTTTTCTTGAATAGGTTGTCTATTCTTGAGTCTAAATAGGGATTGTTGATAGTGATGGGAGTGTCAAGATGAATTCTAAGTCTATTCGTGCCTTGATAACAACTTTTACTTATCATTCAAGGATGAATGATCCTAAGGGGGAGATAATGTAACACCCCAATTTTTTTTAAGCTAAGACCGAGTCATCCTTCATAATATATAGGATTTTAATTGAGGATTCTTTATTGAGCATAAATGTTAAAGTCAATTTCTTAGTGTGAGAATATAATTGGAGATGATGTAAGATCATAGTTCTAATGTATGATTTTATAAAAGTTAGGTGAAACAATGACTTATAAGTTGTATATATGTGTCAGGATCAATTTCTAAGTATTTAAAGTATATTAGATGTGATTTAGAGTCATAAGAGATCTTTTACATCAAGCCAAGTTCAAACAATTTCTAGCAACTAAGTTTTCGTATTAGTTGATAGAAGGGTCAACTTCAAATGATCATATCTCCTAAAGTATAATGAGTTAGGTGACCCATAATAAATCAAATCGAAAATATTCAAATTAGCTTTCTAACGCAACTAATTTTTGTTAATGGGAGTTTGGAGTAGAAAGTTATGACCATTTTAGTGGAGAGGTGCAGAGCTGTCCAAAAGTCTGCACACGGAGTGCGTCGCAGACCCTCACTAGATGAGTCAATGATGTTTTGTTTCTTATAATTTGAGGGTATTTTTACCCTAAAACCTTTAGGGTTCTATTTATGGTCTCCAAAATATATAAAACATCAGTTTTTATGATCAAAACCTTCTCCCTTCTCTCCTAAACATAAACGCTCAAGAATCATCAAGAAAATCATCAAGTTAGGATTAGCTTCCAAGATTCC
>JAOTQJ010008465.1:0-18168 GCA_025642045.1 Solanum sejunctum
TCTTTTGTTTTAGTGATTTCTAAATAGTTTGTGGGCTGTATTATGAAGAGAATTTGATGTTCTTAACATTGTATGAGATATATATGTATATATAGAGTCAAAAAGTGAAGAGTAAGTCGTCCAATCTAGGGCATGAAAAGGGGATAAGAATAACACGCAAATTCATTCCAACATAGACAAAAAAAATCTGCTTTCTGGGTGTTTGTTTGCTCTCGTTTACAGAGGTGAAAAACAAGCTTTACATCCTCAAAAGGATCCCTAAAGAAGATCTAAACTTTGAGTTTAAAGGTAAGTAAGTTTATCCATGTGTTTAGTATGGTTTACTTATGAAAAACAAGAAGTATATGTTAGTATGTTGGTGCTGGAATTTCTGGACAGATTGCATGTCAAGGATTCTTGTGCAATTTTCTTGCTAATTAAGAGGTTGTTCTCTTGTTGGATGGTTTTATTATGAAGTAATACTTATGAATTAAACATAGGTTGGTGTTGCAGAAACGTAAAAAGGCTGATTAACCACTTTTACAACCCATAACAGTGAGTGAAAATATGGTATCGTAATTATGTGCTTCGTATGAACTTGTGGACTGTTGGAGAGCAAGTTGTTGCTTCACGTCCTTAATAACTGATTTGTTATTGTTAATAGCTAGTTGTATGTATAAATATTGCTGGACCTGTTAGGTTAAGGTTGAAACCGATTTGGCATTGTTAAGGTCGAAATGTAGCGAAGGTGGGAGTTATGTTATGCTATCCATTTGCAAGTTGTGTAGAATTGTAGTATGTTCCTCCATGACTTACCCCTGATTTGGGATTTTTTTAATCCTATATTACACTAGTTTTGTGTGGTAAAACCATTGGAACTAATTTTTGTAAAGTTAAAACAGTTTTGGGATTGTTGACTCGAAGTAGGGTGAAAGGGTATACTTTATGTTGCTTGTTTGTATGTTGAGAAAAAATTGTTGTGTGTTGTGTTTTGTGGGATTTTAGTGGACTATAAGGGACTAAAAATAAGATGTATATGAGATGTACATAAGAATGGTTGTTAGAAAATACATTTATAAGTGAAAAGTTTGAAGAAATGTCCTTGCATCACTAAGTGAATGCTTGCTGTCCGGATGACCATTTTTATGATTTTTGGACTATCAAGAAGTGTTTTTTTGCTGCTAATACTAGAATTATTGCCTAATATGATGTAGATAAATTTTTGGAGGTAAGGAAGCCACTCCAGGTCAGTAACGAGGTATGTAAAGATTTGTGTCTCTTGGCATGAATTAGTAACCTTAGTCAAAGTCATACATTTGAAAAATTCCTTTTCCTTCACAATTTGGGTCCACATAGATCCTATGTCCACTCCTTGGTACCTTTATAAAAATGGTATATATACTTTGACTCTTGGTATATAAAACCCGCAAGTTGTTAAAAATGTGAAATAGTTGAGTATGTTAAAAGAAGGTATTCTGTTGGAGGGCGCAAATGCCCGTAACATTCGAAGAAAAAGCCTAAATGGGACCTATGTTCTTTACTTGCCACAAATATGCTAAGTTATCTCCATCCATAACTTTTGAGTCTTTAAAACTCCATGAATAGTGTTCGTTTGACCGAAAGTTAAATAGTTGGAAAGCTATGAGTTCTAGGGTTCTGAAATCACTTTAAAGATTGTTTTGAAGTCTATTTCGTGATGTGTATGCTGAGAAATTAAGCAAGTTCCTTGAAATTACTTTATGTGTGAAGTTGAGCAATTTTGACAAATTTCATAAACGAATAACTTCTTGATTTCAAAAATGAACATTTTGCTTATTACTAAGTTTTTGGAACTAGTTTTTATGCATGTGATTCTGACAACTCTATTCGTGCCATTTTTGGTTTTGCTCACTAGTTCCCAGGCCGGTTGATATCGTCTGTATATATAACTATATGTATGTATGTATATATATTTTGAAGTAGGTTAGATACGGCAGATCGGTTTGCCCATAGGCCGGCTTTGATTAATTTGGAGACATAAGGAGCTGGGCTTGGGATATGTTAGCATCATGATGTGTGGGTGCTTGGCCCCTTTGCCCGGCCCACATGAGAGCATGGCCCCTTCGACACGGCTCGCTTATATAACGGGCATGATGACCTTAATACATTATGATATGTGAGTGCCTGGCCCCTTCGCCTCGCCTCACCTATCCTATGACGTGAGCGCGTGGCCCCTTTGCCATGGCTCACCTATGTTACAGTTGGAATTTATGTTGGAGATTTTGAAGATTTGAAACTTCTGGTGTTATACTGTGGTATGGCGTGAGTTTGGAGGTCGCCATCGTTCTTGTCCGATATGCATTATTTTGAAGTTTAAATAAAGAAATATTTTGATGTTTTCATACAGGTTTGACTTGAATATTTATTTTGGATTATTACTTATTCTTATATTTCATACTTTCCGCTTTACATATTCGGTATGTTTTTTATACTGACTCCCTTCCTTCGGGGGGGGAGGGGTCTACGTTCATGCCCGTAGGTACCGACATACAACATAGAGAACCATCTGCCTAGGATCTCTATCTGTTGTTGATGCGATCCCTTTGCATCAGGAGCGGATCATTTGGTATATACTTGTACACGTATTTTCTGTATTTTGCATTTGTATATATTCGAGAGTATGATGGGGCCCTGTCTTGTCCTATGATCCTGTTTGTGTGTTTAGAGGTCTGTGGATACATGTGGATGTGGGAATTGTGTTTGTATGGCTTCGTATATATGATATGTTGTTGGGCGGTTCTACCGCAGTGGTGACCTTGTCAACCTGCATATATATATATATATATATTAATGTTTGCTGTTGGCTGGGTTCGGTGTTTACAAGTGTGGTTAATCAGTTAAACAGAGGAAACTCTACTGAAATTTTGAGAAATTTCTTAGCAGTTATAAGTGGTTCCGGTTTGGTGTTTGTCTGGGTGCCCAATTACCACTAATCACGGCCCTTAGGTTGGGTCGTTACAGCATCTTTCTATTCTTTTATGAGTGGATGATACCTTCCAGGAGATCAGTGAGCTTTGTGGTCGATGGTTGGTGATGGAGGAGGAGGCAGAACTGAGAAACCCTCTTAAGTGGGCAAGGACCAAAATACTAGGAGAGGGCAGGAAAATGCCAAGTGAAGTCTCTATTTCCATAGATGGAACTAAATTCATTATCCGATCTGGTCAGTGATGAAAACCCTATTTGAATTATTGCTGAAAAGTGATAGAGCAATCATCGGACAACAATTATTTTTAACCTTAGCCCACAGCCCAATCCCGATTTACACGAGGTGGTGATGATTGATGAAACTCTAGAAAATTATTCCAGTAGCGATGAAACTGGAAGGCAAAATCTAAGTCTTCAAAATTTTGAATAGATAGTCATGTGAAGGAGGAATGGAAGAGAAGAAAGGAACATAATTCTCTTGTCCACTTAATAACAAAGTAAATACATGTGAATTGGGGAAAACCATCATAGATAACAACAAATCACAAGAGATTCAACTGGAGATGTTTAATTTTGGGGATATTTGGGATGTACAGGAGATTGAACCACTGCGTAGGATAAATTCAACAATGAGAGAGTTTTCAGATTATAGTGATGACATAGACCTCATTGATCTGCATATTAGTGGTCAAAGATATACCTGGTACAAGGGTGACAATCATACCATAGCATCTAGGATAGAAAGGTCCCCAGTTTCCACAAAATGGAATAGTCATTTTAGCAACATGAAATAGACTACTATGAAAAGAGTGACTTCTCATCATGCTCCTATAGCCCTACTGTGTGGACACTGGGAACAACCAATATCCTATTTCAAGTTCGAAAATTTATAGCTGAACCAAGAAGGTTTTGCTGAAAGAGTCAAGGCCTGGTGACAAGATTTTGAATTCTGTGGTAGGATAGATTACATCTTAGCATGCAAACTCAAAGGCCTCAAAGAAAAATTGAAAGAATGAAGCAGAAATGATGAAGGAAATCTGAAACAACAAAAGAACAACCTTCCCAATCAAATGGCTTTCACTTGTTCAAGTGAAAGAATATTATCAAAAGTAAGGAACAAGGTGGATTAGGTATCAGAGATCTTAAGGTAAAGTGGAGGAGGAGCAAGCACTTTAGTATAGGGTAATCAACAAAAAGTACAAGGAGTTGAATAAATAGCTAACCAAAGTGGTCAATAACACCTATGATATTATAGGGGTGACATAATTAAACTCAACCGATCTAATCTGCCAAACCAATTGAAGTTTGGACAAGTTAATAATCCACCCATTTATTAGCTCAATTCATTTCAAACTAATCCATTTAAAATTTGATTGATATTCATCCCAAATTGATACGCGAGAGATCTAGTGAAAATATTATTAGAACACTTTTTTTCATTTGATATATTTTAAATACCCAAAATAAAGAAAAAATAATTTAATTAAGTAGTAAACATTAAAAAGAACAAACAAAGTAAGTAAAACTTAGAAAAGGTTGGGTCGAGTTTGGTCTTGACCTGCTCTCGAACCCATTACTCAACCCGTTTTGAACCCAAGTAAATTTAGATTAGGTCTTGACCCCTTGTTGTCTTGACCCATTATGACATGCTCACATTTGACTCAACCCGCCCAATTGCCACCCCTAGGTGTTAACCTACGGAGATCCATAAGAGTTTTTTGGCCATTACTACATTATCAGTCAACTATCAAGGTACAAAATGGCAGGAAAACTAGGTTTTGGCCTAATAAATGGATGGGTACTAACAGTCTCAAAGATCTGTTCCCTAACATCTTTTCATTAACTCAATACTAGCTAAAGACCATTGCTAAAATGTGGTCACAATAAGGTTGGGATCTAATCCTTAGAAGAAACTTGAATGACTAGAAAATTCCTAGAATACTTGAATTTTATAAGGTTCTAGAGAATTTTCAAGGAAGACAAACAGGTGAAGATTATCTATGTTGCTTATGTGATAAGGATACAGAGACAGTAAGACACCTTTCCTTACATTGCAACTTTACTGTAGAGTTGTGATAAATTTTCCTTAATCTCAAAGGCATTTCCTGGAGTATGACCAACAAGATTAGAGAGAATCTATTCGGTTGGGAGGTGAATGGAGCTGGGTCTACAAATAGAGAGAGATGATGGATGATCCTTGCTTGTATATGGTGGACTAAATGGAAATATAGAGAGAAATGATAAATACTTTGAAAATAGGAACAACCACCTCCAAGAAGTCAAGCTTAAATATATTTTTTATTTTATTTTAGGTGTACAAATGTCTGTTCTAAGGAGACTGAGTCAATTATAGAAGTGTTTGGGTCCAAATAGATTTTGGTTCAACTTTGGAATAGATTTTACTTCCATACTACTACTTTGCAAATATGGTTTTTCTAGTACTACCAAATTACTGACCTGATACAAATTTTACCAACTTCAAAACAATACTAATACAAAGGGCATGCACATATATGTCTACATGCATTAGCATTGGTATTATTTAATACCTTGTTTGGTAGTTTTTTAGCGTACATGTAACAAATACATATCCCACCAATGGTATTATGAATATCAGGGCTTAATACATGATTACGAACAGAATTATAGTAAAAAAGCAACATATCTACTCCTTACATTACTAATACATCCAATTTTACTACTATTTTAATGGACCCTACCAAATGACCACTAATTTTCAACAATTCAGACAAGGAAGGATATATATTCTAAACCTGATGATGAAAGCTCTAGCTAGACCCAACAATAGTAGAATGTGAACTTAAATAGTCATAAACATGTTATACAAGCGCTAAGAATAATGTCTGGTTGATGTTCAAACTGAGGATAGAGAAATGGAATTTTCTATGTACGTCCTCTAAATATTTTGGTAGTGACAGGAAGGTTTCCTTTATGGCCCTAAAAAGTAATTGGGAAGCCAAATATTTTAGTTGGATATTGCTCATAATATATGTTGAGGCAAACACATTTACAAAAGAGATATTTGCAGTCATGTATAAGATATTGCCTCTAGAAGAGAAATAAGGATAACAGATTCTTCTTCCTACATTGGAATCAAATTGGTCGTTCCAGCACCCTTAAGGGTCTTATCAACAAATGGATGTAGTACAAAGAAAATATGAAGATCAAAATGATATGGAGGATTATTCGTTGTTGTATGTTTTGGACTATATGATGAAAAGAAAGCTTGAGGTATTTTGAGGGCAAACAAATTCTTATACAGATGCTAAAATCTATAAGTTCGTATAAATCAACTGCATTTTACAATATGCAAGATATGTACATTGAAAGAGAGCATTTGAATTTATAGATATATCACAAAGTTGAGGTTAGTTATACTATCTGGGATATGTAGCATATCCATGAGAAGGAGAGCAAAATATATAAAGGTCTTTACCAAAAGTTTTATAAAGAAGGGTGAAAAAAAAATGCCCATAACTTGTGAAAAATAACATTCAAATATCCAATAGACTAAAATCTCTACATATCCTTTGTTTTTCTAAATCAAATATTGAATCTTTATAAACTATAAATATTGGTCAAAATAATTATATTTGTTATAGCTAAAGAAGAAAACCAAATACCGAATAACCATATATCCTAACTACCCATTAAACCCAAATGTAGTAGCCGAAGGTCCAAAATTAACATCTTCTAAAACTCAACAACTTAGGAAATTGTTTTCCTAGGTTTCATCCTTTTTTCCCTCAATATTTGATATACAAAGTTCTTCAAGCACGTAATTTATTTTTTAAAAGAAACACTTGTAAACAAGAATCGGCGACTTTTACTTCTTGATTTATATATCAAGAACTAAATTCAATTAATCCTACACAAAGTAAAAGAATTACAAGAAAATCCAAGAGATAAACAACAACATACGCAGCGAAAATCCCACAAGTTGAACTTGGGGAGAGAAAAATACACAAAGACCTTACCACTATCTCATAGAGATAGAGAGGTTGTTTCAGACAAAACTCCAAGAGATATAAAAGAGAGAAAAAACTTAGTTTTGATGCTCTGGTTATTCGTCATTTTGGATTGTCGCTTACGCCAAAGACCAAAGAAGAGAAAATGTAGTAACCCAAGTTTATATAGAAGGAAAAAACTAAAGTTGGTTTTTATTATTTGGAAAAATTTTACAAATGCACATAGAACTTTTAAGCCACGGGAAATGAATTAGGTGACAAAATGGTTATCCTCATTATCTTAAAGGTTAAAATTGGAAATCAAGTGACAACAAATATAGAACCTATTGATTCAACGAAAGTGAAACTTGTGCCCATCCTCTTTCCACTTTAACCTTAAAAACTTCTAGCGAAGATACAAGTAGACCCTCCAATCCTAAAACCCAAATATACTTCTAGCAATGTGTATACATATATCCACTTGCATTATTTTGTTAAATTTGAATAATTTTCACCTTTTGGATTCATATAGATGTGCAAATTCGCGCACTCACTACCACTATTTGGCTAGAAGTTTGATTTTTCTATCAAAACATTTTTTATTTTCAGTTAAAGAATAGTCATATTGAATTTTTTTAATCTGTGTATAGATATAGATGTTCATATTTACATACCAATTAACTGGTTTGGCTAAAACTTAGAGCTTTTGAGATTTATTTTTGTAATTCTTGTGAAGGATTAGTTTAGATTGAATTTTCTTTGATCCGTTTATACATATACATGTTCACAATCACACACCCACTAGCCCTATTTGACTAAAAGTTGGATCTTATTTTGAAATTTTTGTATTTTATGTGATGGTATAGTTCATAATGAAATTTTTTATTTGTGTATACATATAAATGTCTATATGCATGTAACAAACCATCTTAAGATGAGAAGTTTCACATCTTAAACACAAGAGAGATGCTGAGTATATAAATAAATAAGTTTTACCTACTAGTGACGAGTTTCAAAGGCGTGCTGATGCCCAAACCAGACAATAACACTAATGGTTTGGTTGTTACAGATCGTATAAAGCCAATCTTATAACAACTTTATTGATGTGGGCTAGAGTTATATTGAGTTTAGGCAAATCTTGGTGAAACGGGACAAACTTCAGTGCTGAGTCTAGGCGAATCCCATGCGATAGGGAAAATCTCAACGAGGACGTTGAACCTATGAAGGGGTTGTATATAACAATCCATCTTGATATAAGAAGTCTCACATCGACAAAATATAGGAGAGATATTGAGTATATAAATAAATATGTCTTATCTACTAGTGATGTATTTTAAAGTCGTGAGGGCCCAGGCCCAAAGCGAATAATATCACTAGCGGGTTGGGCTGTTATAATTCACACACCCACTACTATTCTTTGGCTGAAAGTTAATGATTTTTGGATTTTTTTGGTCAGCTAGCAGATTAGATAGTATTATTGATAAGAACTCAGATGTAAAGAATGGAGTAAATAGAAAAGAGAAAGGAGATGATAAAAGAAATTAGAGTGGAAGCTGCAGAGGCTAAAGATAACAATGAAGAACAAAATTCTATTGGAGGACCCCTTGATCATGGCCTTACCAATCCATAGATTGAAATTGTTTCATCTTCCTCCGGGAAGGATGAGCCAAGGCCTAGATTTGATTACTACACTGATCTTGTGGCAGCTTCCTCTACCAACACTAAAAGAACAACCATAGTCCTCAGGTTTAATAATCATATAACATGCCTCAAGTAATTACATGTTCTTTCTTGAAGTTTAGGTTTCTTTTTTTCCTTTATATGGTTGCAATTCTACAAAGGTTATGCATGGATGCTTGTTGTTATAGGTACTCTTGCTATTACTTTGTGGATCCCTGTGTTTCTTTTGTACTTTAAGGGTTATTTTTCTTACTGAACTCAAAATATATTTTAGGTTAATAAAGGCCATTGATAGAAATTATTAGTGTGAAAGACGATGGATAAAGTGAAATGGATGTTAAGGATCATATGTATGACCCCATTGTTTTGGAGTAGATGCATAGTTTATTTTTGTTATTAATCTATAGCCAATGAAAGAATATGAATCTTTGAGTTAAGTTTTTACCAATTTATGATGGTAAAACTTAATGCCTTTTCAAGATCCCAAAAACTCAATAAGGTTAAACACTTCATCTGATGTAAGAAGTGAGTTTAAGATAGTTCAAACAAATGTAGAAGAAAAGCTCAAATGTCCTAGTTAAGAGGTATGTAAGGTTGTTAGTTATGAGGTTGCAGAGGGGAAGAGTTAGGTCTAAAAAGTATTCGGATGAGGTGATTAGGTAGGATATGACAAGGTAGAGTTAAGTTCTACATACACTCTTCGTCCACAGGCCCTAGCTGTAAGATTGCACTAGGTTTGTTATTGTTGAGTCTTCAACTGATTTTTGCTTCTTTGTTCGGTTGGAACTACTTTTTGCCTTAGTGATGAATGAGCTAACACGATCCATTCAGAAGGAGATTCTATGCTATTTGTAGATGACATACTGTTGATTAGTGAGACTCAGAATAAAGTTAATGATAGGTTGGAGGTATGGAGACATACTTTGGAATCTAAAGGGTTCAAATTGAGCAGGATTAAAACAAAATCTTGGACTGCAAATTCAGTGAAGCAAGGATGAAGCGGACATTAAAGTGAAACTTTCTACTCAACCTACTCCAAAAAGAGAAAGCTTTAACTATCTTGGATCCAACATCTAGTGATATTAAGGATGATGTCATAAATCATTTTTGGGAAGCATGGGTGAAATAAAGGTTTGCCTCTATAGTATTGTATGAAAAGAAGATACCACCTAAATTTAATGGTAGGTTTTACAGAATGGTGGTTAGATTAGCATTGCTATATGGGGTGGAGTGCTGGCCAATCAAAAACTCACATATCTTGAAGGTGCAGGTTGAAAAGATGAGGATGTTGAGATGAATGTGTAGACATACCGGGGGTGATAAGATTAGAAATGAGACTATTTGAGAGAATTTTGGGGTGGCAGATGTGGCTAACAATATGGGATAAGTGACACTATGATGGTTTAAACATTTGCAAAGAAAGAGTATCGATGCTTTATGTCACGCCCTGAGAGAGTACCCTTGGCGTGGCCGGCACTCATAAACCATTTCTAGTCCCCAAGCTAACCACTTGGATCAATCACTCTTTCTTCAACAACAGAAGACTCAGTTTATATCCAAGGAATATTCTAATGGACTCATCAATTAAACACTCAGTAAAATAATAATGAAGACTGATAATCCACATCAGTTCAATGTTATGAGAATAGTTTAAAAAGTACAAGTCTTTTAAAAAAATGTAACATCAAATCTAATACATCATTGCCATGGAGCCTCTATCTCTAAGCATCTAGATGGTTTCATTGATAGGTTCATGGATACCTTAAATAAAATAAAATAAAATCTAAACTCTAGTATGATAGTAATATGGAATCCTCCGAAAACAAGGAGTCTCACTGATCAGCTGAATACAAAGAGATCCTCAATAAAGCACCTATTGATGATCTTTAATACCTATCTCTGCATCATAACATGATGCAGTCCAAATGGATGTCAGTACATGGACCATATGAGTATGTAAAATTGTTAAATGAAATAGATATAAGTAAAATAACATCAACTCAGAGGATACTCAATCAAGACGTCAAATGTCTATCTAAAGCAAGAATAAAGAGTAGACAATGACCAATCAATACCAGTCTAATAAAATCAAATCAGAGTACTATCAGTATAGAACATATTTGGGAGTTTCTCTAACTGACAACTATGACCTATGTGTTAGTGATAATTCAATAAAGTGATGTCATTACAAGATCCATCCAGTACCTTGCCATGGTAAAAGACATTACATCGGCGGATCCACAATAAATAACATCAAGTCCTCTTATGGGACTAAGAAAACATCTAGTTTTATAATTCAATCCTCTACTACACTGGCTACGTAGTTATTGAGTTTGAGTTGCTATCTACTCTTACTCAATTTGGTGCACCATACTCCTACTTTGACTCGACATACTCATAAGACATCAATCATCTAGATTACTCATCTAACTAGTCTCATTGGACATTTGTCAACTAAATTCATCACATTAACCATCAATTCTTTAGTTAGGAACATGTTTTTATAATTAGTTCAGGACCTTCGAAACTCTAGGAGTATCAAGTTTCATCAACGTCATCATCAGCACTCTCATATCAGGATCACAATCACAATCACAATTACATGCACATTCATACCATCAAGGCTCTAGACTCATCTCCTAAGTCCATTCTTGCAACTTTCTATAAAAAATGACATGTACGATTTTCTTAAATAACTTATGAAAAGTATCAAAATAATAAAATTAAGTTTATGATGATTATCAACATTGGAAACTACATAGAATATATATAATTTAAAAAAAACATTCATGAAAAACATTCATGAGTTAACTCTTTCATAATTTCTCTAATATCAACAATAGGGGTACATGGAAGAACATTCCCATGTTTTATTTTAGCTATATATACCTGGAAAGTTGGTATTACAATCGAAATTTGATGAACACTAGCTTTCTTGAAGAAAATCCTCGAGCTTGGTTGTTCTTTTAGAGTAGAAGAACTTGGAAAGACATTAATTGAAGGAATTTTCTTTGATTCTTGTATTTTTGACTTAGAATCTTTAGTGTTCATGATGAAGAATCCTAATTCTTGAAGAAGAAGAACCAATAAATACTTTCTTAGAATTCTTAAATTTGTTTTCTTGAAACACTAGGTTATAATTTAAGATTCTCTTAGAGATTTATGAATAGATGAAGAAATTTGGGTTGGGAAACTTGAAAGTTATGATGAATAACTTACCTTGATGATGAATCTTGAAAGGTAACCCTAACTTGATGATTTTCTTGATGATTGTTGAGCGCTTATATTTAGGAGTGAATGAGAGGATTTTAATTATGAAAAGATGACATTTTATCCATTTTGGGACCTTATAGACCCCCAAAGGTTTTAAGATAAAAGTATCCTCAAAATAAAATAAAAGGACGTCACTTAGCTTTTCCAGCACCTATTTATCACTATCATTCTTTCACCGAAACTTGCCAACGATTACCTTCTGCTTAAACTTACTCTTCAAATGGAAACTTCATTACCTTGTCAATCCATACCTAGATGAATCCTACTATCACAAATATAATCTTACGACAAAAAATTAAATCCTGACTAGCGCACCATAAACCAATTTCTTTTTTTGACCAGTATTAACTAGTACCCTGAAGGTTCTTAGAAATTTTGTAACTTAATTTATCATCAGCCATTTTCACATTGAACTCACCATATGATTTATTAGAGATTTAAGTCATACTAGTTATTGAATTCAAAAATACTAAAGGATGTATTCTCCTACTTGAGCTGAAAATTTTTGTAGATTTCCTTCTAAAATCAGGTCAAATAATTTTGAGCCCGTTTCACACACCGGTAGCTCGATTACCATAACCTGAATAATATAAATGAGCCCAAGTCACTCTGTAAAATTGATCCAATAAATGATATGAGACATCAAACCCAAGATGTCCCAACCAAATCCAATAAAGTAATCGATTTTAACATGCATAACATTCTCAGTTTACTTCATATAAGTAATCTATTGATATCTTCTTGGTCCTTAAGTTTGTACTTCAATATCAATTCACTCATTTTAGCATATAGCAAAACCATCAATCTAATTAGATCTCCAAAGAAGAAATTCATACTTAAACACAAGATTACCTTATCAAGATCTACCACTATGTTAACGTTATCTCAAATGATTATCCTAAGTGTTTATAGTAACAACTAGCTAATTTTCCTAATGTGTCATCAGACCATAATATCTTGCTAGGTGGAACCACTAAAGACCCTTTAGTAGTTGGTATTCGCACTGGACAACTATACTTGTCCTCATATATCTCTAGTATCATATTGAAAAATAACCCAGATCAACCACTAAGACACTTTACACCCACCAAGGAGGTTGTACTCAAATAACCCATTGAATAACTACAACATGTTACCAAATTAGCCATATTTCCAACAAAGCAATGTGCACACTTGCACAAAGAGATCAATGGCAGAAGTGACACAACCCATAATCCTAACAAGTGAGCACAAATATTGCCAAAGTAGTCATATCATACCCTTCTGGCATATACCCACAATATGAAGCCATGATAAAACTTTTGATTTTGATTCTCACTACATTATCCTCATTATGTGTTAAACCACCTTGCGGACCAAAATCTTCATGGAAGGTAACTTGAAACACCAACACGCTTGATTTAATCCGAATAAACCTCCTTGTCTAGTCTTGCTAGATCTGGATTCCCATATACATTTCAGCCTTTGATAACTGTATGTGTTGGCCTACCCTGGTAATCATAGGTACCTAAAGTCGAACACTCCCTATCTTTGTGTGCATAACCACCAAACTAACCATGATGATGAAACCTCTTGACACCGCCTTGTCTAACCTATCAAATACTCTCAATCGTCCTAGCATTGTTAATATACTCTGAAATGACTACCTAATACACAAGCAAAGTTGTAGCCTCCTAGGGATAACTAATAAACCCTCTCACTAAATTGCAAGTCCATTCACACTTAGTCAAGTAGTCATATGCTCCATCCTCTACTATATCATCAAATCTGGGTGATGCAAATCCAACAAACATCTCAGAGCTCTTTTGCTCATCAAGTAGTCATATGTTCCATTCTCTACTGTACCATCAAATTAGGGAGACGCCAATCCAACAAACCTCTCAGAGCTCTTTTTCTTAAACTCGTCCTTATACTCATACTTGATCCCCGATGGGGCCTTACTAGATCATTCTAAAGTTAGAGTTGCGCTCTTAAACCCGACTATACCCCTAATGTAGAATGAATAAATTAGAAGTTACAACACTCTAATATGAATTAATTGCATGAAAAGAATCAATCAAAGAAAATTTTCTCCTAATAAGCATATTATAGCCTCCTGAAGGTAGATACAAACATCTACATATCGATCCATAAGATTTTGCTAAATACCCTGTTCTTTAACCTTATAAGATTGGTGAAGCTAGTGCTATGATACTGATTTTTCATGATCCAAAACTTGAGGTGATGATGTTACGCGTATCAACCCAACCTAATGTGTAAGTCAAAAAGTAAAATCATACAGAAAACTCTCAGAGGAAAGTCAATCCACAAACAAAAGTAAAGAAAAACACAAGAATTATTCCAAAATATGGTGTCATAAGTATAAAGAATATCTAGTAAAACTCTGGAATAGTAGGTACAACTTTGAAACAATGCATCTAACTTAGTATCTAAATAAAAACAAAGACTACAAATAAACATAGAACTTATGGTGGTGAGAATGTATTGAATCATGAGTCTTACTACCAAATTTGATATAGTATCTCCGCTAGAATCATCAATTGCTGCAAGGATAACCCTGTCCAGAATCTGCATCAAAAAAGGGACACAGAAATAAGGTTGAATACAATTCACATAGACCTAGTAGGTTTGATTGAATGAGTATTAGGAATTAGTTAAACTATCTAATAAACCAGAAATGCTTCCACCTAGATATAGGAAAGATTGTCCAGCATTAATGCTGCCAATTGATATATATAACAATGTGAATAAAATAAATATACAAGAATAGGCACATATTGCACTATCAATAAATCATGCACAAGGCACATTAATATGTTAAACATTGGGGGTGGAATTTATATAATGCATCAGTGATGCCGGTGTTCCTAGTAGTAGCAAACTGTATCCACTACTCTGACACCTCAAGGACACAAGATATAGGTATAATCAGAATGTATCCAATATCCTGCCACCTCAGGGACTTAAGATACTAATATCAATTATCATGTTTTAACTACCCGCCATCAAACATCCATGATCAAGGACTCAAGATACATGTATATATCACAACATATTCACTACCTTGCCACCTTAGGGATTCAAGATACTAATATCAGTCAACATGTATTCATGACCTTGCCACCTTAGACTCAAGATACTGGCTTCTATCATAATGTATCCACTATCTTACTCTCAAACTAACACGGTCAGGGACACAAGATACAAAGATTTTTAAAAGATATTTTATTATCTTACAAAAAAGTATTTCCCCAAATCACTTCCCATATTTCATGATATGAATGCATGTATGAGGATGAATGTATATTAATATTAAAACAGAGGAGCACAAACAACTCAATACGAGTCTCAAAGTGATGAAGCAGTCAAAAGTCCAAGTTTTATGATGAACAACCTCTTCAAAATCAATGCTAAGAAAAATCTTTTAAAACAAGCAACAATCCTTTGAAAATCTTAGTAGCTTTCAAAATATGTCACAAGCCACAATTTTGCACAAGTATATTATCTCTCAAATCGTATCATGTCTTAGTGTGTTTTATTTTAAAATATACAACATTTATCAATTCACTTCATGCCTCAGTGCATCTCATTTCACAATATAACACATTTCTCAAATTATTATACAAGTATCTTAATTCTCAAAAAATAGGTCAGAAATCATCAATATGGAATAATTTCATACACAAGCACAATAAGTAAAGTTCCTCCCATGGGCATCTTCATATAACATCAATCCAATATAATAATGATATGATCTAATCCTATATTCTACAACATAAGAACAATCAGTTGCCTATTCCCGATCCCAAGAATGATATCTAAACCTATCTTAGATGTCACAACCGTACCCAAACACTCTACCGGAAGAATAGCCCTTGAATTCAACCTTAAAAATAATTACCCACTACCAAGAATAAAAATAACTCAGCCAAAGTATCCTAACATTACCCTATTGAAAAGTTTCACATCTTGGGGCGAATTTGTCCAAAATTTATGTCACGACTCAAGCCTGGGTCCTAGGTATGACATGACAAATAAGAAACCCAAAGGCACACCAAAAAAGCCTTATAATATATGTAAGCACATCTTTGGTTAAGAAGCGTAGTTCAACCATCAACAAGTAATAATAATAGGGCCTGGGACTTAGGAGGCACTATATATGACAAGCAGTAAGGAACTCCTATCATTTAGAAACAAAACTAGTAATTCTAAGGGAAAGGGGACATTCAATGCACTCTATGGGAAGTAGCGATATAGGATATTTACCACTTTGCTAATATCATTAAAATCTACATTGTACATGGGCTAGGGACTAAAGGGAATCTTTATAGATGCAAAGCATCGCAATGAATCATACGTAATATGTCATCCAACAATACCTCTAGTCATAAGTGAAATGGGGGCCAACACATATCCTGATCTCACCTCAAAAATAAATAACAAAGTAGCAATATCTTAACATAAGCAAGATAGAAAATGAATGTTGCCCTTGAACTAGAGGACTCACCACAAGCAAGGATCCTCACATGTTAAACTCGCCATGAGGAGGTGGATAGGGAAGAGCTCCGATCCCTACATGATTATATCATGCAGGAAAAAAGTATGTTTTAGTACTTTGAATGCATTAAGTGGGATGTAGTGCAATAATAGATCATAAGACAATATGATCAACATGCATATTCATAAACAAAGAAAATAAGCTCAATATGATATAAATGATCAATGCCTTACTTCGAACATACATAAGAGGTAGAATCATAAGTTCATAACGTAACATACATATGTGGGAAGAGATCTTAATCGACATTAAGACCATGCGAGCTACCACAAAGAATCCTAATGTTTTCTCTACACAGGAAAGGACTAGCCAACTTGCCAAGGTAGATTATACCCTAAGCTTACAACGTTGCCTTTTTGGTGGGTGATACATGATATCCTTACCTTACAACATTGCGTTTTTGGTAGGTATTACATGATATCCTTTCCTTATAGCATCATCTTTTTGGTAGGTGTTACATGACATCCTTACCTTACAACATTGCTTCATTAATAGGTGTTACATGACCTAGTTGGATCCACTAATGTAATCCCATTTAGGAAAATAGTACTATCCTATTGTGGCATATAGTTTAGGAAAAATAGAAATATACCAAGGTCCTTCCAGTGCTAAGACAACATCCCATGAAATACATAAAGTATTAAGTATAATCATAACATGCATAGTCTTTTAAATCATAATATCATAATAGGAGTAGCTCATTAAAATCGTCAAATCATTAGAAGGGCTTTCTTACATATCATAACATTTCCATGGAATCATAACATACTTGATAGCCATTGATCATTCATGATATTCATAACTTGCATAACTTGTAATAAAGCCCTTCTTAAACATATGATACTTCATCACATAATCTTAGTTCCATAACATGGTGGGTTATGCATTAGGAAATAAAATAATGAAATTCAAGAGTAATGTGCATGAATGAGGTAAGACATATTCACTTAAAATCATTCAAAACAACCTACCATAAACATTGAGAAACTGATAGTTAGGGGATCATGGAGATCATCTCAAAATTCATAAATTTCATAGCATTTCATAGTGTCATAGTATACATTGCTTAAATGTCATAAAGTACTTTATAATATCAATCCTTGAAAAGAGTTCTAGCATTTTAATTCTATTGATGAAAATTTCCCATATAATTCATGCTTAATAAGTGAAATAGGATGTACCCATAGTGAAATCTACCTTGAATTTTAAAGATTAAGTGAAAAGGGTTTTGGACTCAATGGGTGGAAGGACCCACGGATGAAAAAACTCACATACCTTAATATGCTTGAAAAAGACAAGAAAAGCTTGGGAAAATCTTAGAAATATCCTTGAAGATTGACCTTTAATAGAGGATCCTTGAAACTCTAGAAACTTCTCCTGTTTTAGTCCTGAGATGAGTTTTGATCATTTTTACACTAAAATGGATCCTCTACATGATGCGGAGAGGTCCCAAACCCCTCTAGAAAGTACAAAAACATGTGAAAAGATTATTTTTTGACACCGATTGATGTAAAAATTTAACAAGACCACTTTTTCACATTATTTTGTCTCCTGATCAAGAATACAGCCTAGAAATTTCCAAAAAACAGGTATCCTATGACACTTGTGTCACGACCCAACCCAGGGGCCATGAATGGTGCCGATAGGACACCGCGACAACCACTTATAGTGAATCTTTACTTACGACAGCTAAGGAATTTCACAAAAATTTCGATAGAGTTTCCTCTATTTTATTGACTAACCCAC
>JAOTQJ010008484.1:0-18163 GCA_025642045.1 Solanum sejunctum
CCCCACATCAAGTTTTATTCTTAAGGACCAAACTTAGGTGAAATGTTGCATTCGGTCCCAAACTTTATTAAATCGAATCAATTAAGGACGTTCGGGGTTTAAATTATGTTATGGGTCCTAACACTTGTAACACCCCATACCTTACAACACTAGTACTACACAAATGAAACATGACATGATTTGGTCAAATTAGCACTAATTTTTTTAAAAGTGCTTGAATCTCGTGTTAATGGTCTATATGTGCGTCTAATGCTTAGGAGGGTCGAGCGCATACATATTTTTTGTCGAATTGAGGAGATCATGGCCTTAAACAAAGTGAGAGAATTGAGGTGCTTGTAGGACTTAGAAAGCTAGCAGGTGAGCCACCTACTTGCTTCGCTTAAATTTGTTAGCTAAATGGAGAAGAGGCTCAACGTCAAATTAGTCCAAGTTCGATTATGAATAAAGTCCGTGTTAAGGGTGTAGCTTTAGCCCATGTTTTAGCATCATAAATGGACTACATTTTCATCCCAAGAAGGATGTTAAAAGGGCCCAAGTACATCACAATCCACTTGGCTAATTGGGCCAAACTAAGTGAAGAGAAAGTTGAAAAATGGGCAGCCCAAGCCCATCAACTTGGAGACCCATTTATGCCCAAGTGTAAGGTCCAAGCTGCTGGATAACCAGCTTATTAATATGTGGTAAAAGGTGGTCAAAAGAACAAGAATAAGTTGGCCAAGAGACCCTTTATAAAGGGCTCAAAATAGCTCCCATAAGTCATTTTCAACTTGACCAAAACAAAAATCAGATTTCTATCTAAGTTTTCTTTCAACTTTCCTTGACTTTGTAAAGCAACCAAAAGAGGCTTTTAGTGTTCTTAAGGAGGCTCTCAACCTTGAAGACAAAGGTAAGTAATTATAGTTGTGAATTTAGTATAGTTTCTTCATGAAAAATAAGAAGTATATGCTAATATGTTTGTGCTGGAAAATTTGAACAGCATGTGTTTAAAAAGTTGCTGCACACTTGCCTTTTGTTTTAGTAACTTCTCTATTATTTGTAGGCTGTATTATGAACAGAAGTTGATGTTCTTTTCATTGATTGAGTTATAGATATTATCCTAGGGTTACTGCCCTGATTTTGGTTTTATTTAACAAACAAGTTTTATTGTGCTATCTTAAGTGTAATGTTGATTGAAACTTGTGGGCTGTTGGATGAAAGGCTATTGGATCACGTCCTTCATGACTTCTTGGGTGTTGTTCTAAAACTATTTTAGGATTGTTTGTATGTATGAATGTTGTTGGAACAGTTTTGTTAGAGTTGGGATAGGTTTGGAATTGTCAACGTCGAAATATAGCGAAAGGAGGTAACGTTATGCTGTCCATTTGTAGGTTGTATAGAATTGTTATATGTTGTGATTTGTGGGCTGTTGTAAGACTGTTATGGCACTAAAATAGGCTTCACATAATGTGTACATGCGTATGCATATTAGAAAGTACGATTAGAGGCGAAAAGGTTGAAAGGATACGCTCAGGTTTATAAATACCCACTTGCTGCCCGTGTGTTGTTCTTTTATGTGATTGGGCTGCCAAGATATATCTATTGACTGCTAATGCTAGCTTTACCACCTACTATATTGTAGATAAATATTTGGATGAATTAAAGGTTATCTCAAGGTAGTAACGAGATCATACAACGAGGTATGTAAGGCTACTTGATTTCGTATTGTTTAGCATGAAACATAGATCCCTCCTTGCCATATAAAGGGACTTACCAACTCTGACACAACTATTAACTGTATCTACACTCTTTGACATGTTCATATGCTCTCATACATAGTCACGTTCAAATCTGCATACATACATGGATACCAAGTTACATGAGTTCTTTTTGCCAAATAAAGTTCACGAGTTATTTCATCTCATGCTTATTTCATTATTTACGTAACGTACTCTTTTCATTGTCATATTGTCTTGTATGATTATCTACATGTCATATTTTACATCTACAATCCTATAGCTCCAATATTGTGACCACCAAAAGAATCATCTCAAAGGTAATTGAAAGATAAAGTATATTATTTATTGATGGATGGTAGCCCGAGGGGTGGAAGAATCACCTAGCCAGGGATGATCTTATCACAAGTGGTAGCTCAAGGGGATAAGGAAGAACCCAGCGAGAGACTATCCCGATACAGTTTTACCATTGATCAGCTGGTCATTTTTATTACATGCTATGCACAAACTATATAGTAAAGGTAAAGTAATATAAAGAACATAAAGTACATGATTCTAAAGTATAACCAAAGGTGGTCTCTAATCTTGTTCCAGTGCATAGTCTCATTTGAGTTATTACTTCACATATAGTATATCCTGCCTTACATATTCAATACATTATCTTGTACTGACGTCTCTTACGGGGGACCTATATTTTAGGCTATAGTTATAGGTGCTAGTAGATCTTCCTAGTAGGAGTACAGGATATCCAGCTGCTAATACCAAGCTCCAGGTTGCTCCGGGGCTTTGTGTGTGTCTAGAGCTTATATGCTTATATTGTATAGTTAGTTGAAGGGGGGCCTGTCCCAACCCTTATCAAATACTTTCTATTATCTAGAGACTTTGTAGACTATGTAAATTAAAGTGTGGTCTTATCTCGTACTTTAAACACCGTGGCCCCAACGGCCTAGTCATATGCATTTCCTTTTTTGGCTTGTTATCACTATTTATTTTGTTAAAGGCATGTCAAACATAGAAACCCCTCATAACATGTATAGAAAGTGCATAGATATAGGTTGGTTCTCCCAAGCCTTATCTGCAACAGGTGCCAGTCCGCCCTATCGGGACTTTGGGGTGTGACAGAAGTGGGTCAGAGTGGGTCATCCTAGGGAGTCTACAAAGCCATGTCTATTTAGAGTCTTGTTTATCGATGTGGTCTGCAGCACCACATTTATAAGCAGGAGGCTATGTGGCATTTTGGAGTTGTTACTTTCTTTTCATTCTTTAGATTGTGCCATAAAGTCAAGTGTAAAAGGTGCATTATGTCTAATTCCTAAATTATTTTTTACAGCAAGTATGCTAGAAACTAGGCAAAATAAATGTAAAGGGAAGGGAGTAGAAGTAGCGGTTGGTATACCCAGTCAGGTGAGACAACGAAATGAGGTTCAAGAGGAGTCTCTATTACAGACATCTCCAACTCCTCCAATTCTCGATGAACCCGAAAGTAGTGAAATTCCCCCAGAATCACCTATTGATGCTACCATATAGGATTTGAGAGATGCAGTCCAACTATTGACCCGTATAGTTGGTATCCAAGGTCAAAGGCATGAAGGTCCAGTTATTGGTAAAAATGGTACAAATAGGGCAGTTGGCACAAAGATACGTGATTTTCTTAATTTGTACCCTCCATCCTTCACTGGGTCAGATCCTAATGAAGATCCCCAAGACTTTATTGATCATATTCAGTGCACTTTAGATGTTATACACGTGAGTGGTACAGAAGCTGTCGAGTTAGCGACATATAGGTTGAAGGGTGTAGCTATATTATGGTATGAATCTTGGAGGCAATCTAAGGGTATAGATGCACCTCCAACTACCTTGGAGGAGTTCAAAGAGGTATTTCTTGACCGTTATTTGCCATTATAGATCCGAGAGGCCCATACAGATCAGTTCCTGAATCTCCACCAAGGGAATATAAGTGTGGGGGAGTATAGCCTTCAATTTAATTCCCTAGCAAGGTATGCTCCTAATTTAGTTGCTACCATGGCAGATAGAGTTCATCAATATGTAGATAGGTTGGATACGTCTATGGTCAGATACTGCACCATTGCTTCCTTGAACAAAGATATGGACATAGCGAGAATGTAGGCTTTTGCACAAAAATTGGAGGATCAGAGGCAGAAGAGAAGGACATAAGAGTTGTAAAGGGGGAAGGCCAAAAGAGCCAGATCTACAAGGCGATTTTCACCACCCCAAGGTGAGCTTAGGCCTCTATTTTCTAGAAGACCGCCTAGGCCATCCTCCTCCTCCTCTGCAGCTAGTGCTCCACCATAACTTCAAGGGTCTAGAAGTAATCAATTTGGTCAACGAGGTGAGGGATAAGGTACACGGATACCAGGATATTTGGCAGGCCAGCCAATGATTCTTAGGAAACCTTGTAAATAGTGTTGAAAGAATCATCCGAGTATATGTCATGTTAGGACAGATGTTTGTTATTGGTGTGGTGTGCCAAGGCACATGATGAGAGATTGCCCGAGAAGACGTATGGGTTATATAGCACAATCTACTGAATTAGCTATTGCATCATCATTATCAGTTCCTCCATCAGTTAGGGGTTAACAGTCACCTACAAGTCATGGTAGAGGTGTTAGAGGGGCAACTAGCTCTAGCAGAGTTCAGAATTGCACTTATGCTCTGGGGAATCGGTAGAATTTGGAAGCTTCACCCGATGTAGTCACAAGTACATTATCCATCTTTCACCATAATGTATATACATTAATTGACCCTGGTTCTACACTATCACACATCACTCCACTAGTTGCTGGGAAGCTTAAGAGAACACCCAAATTATTGAACAAACCATTTGAAGTGTCTACACCAACTGGCAAATCTATTATGGCTAGAAGGGTTTATTATGACTGTGTAGTAATTATTGGTGATTGTGACACATTAGCTAACCTTATTGAGCCAGAAATGGTGAAATTTGATGTTATAATAGGTATGGATTGGTTAGCTTCTTGCTATGCCACTGTGAATTGTCGAACTAAGAGAGTGTACTTTCACTTTTCAAATGAGGCAGTTCTTGAATAGGAAGGTAATGTTGGGGCACCAAAGGGGAAGTTTATCTCTTATTTTTAGGCAAGAAAGATAATATCCAAGAGGTATATATGCCATCTAGTTAGAGTGAGGGATATCGAGGCAAAATCACCAACTCTTCAATCAGTTCCAGTAGTGAATGAATTCGTTGATGTGTTCCCTGAAAAACTCACAGGCTTACCTTTAGAACGAGAAATAGATTTTGGCATTGACTTACTTTCAGGAACTTAACTTATTTCTATCCCTCCATATAGAATGGTCCCAATAGAATTATGGAAATTAAAAGAGCAGCTAAAAGACTTATTGGATAAGGGTTTCATAAGACCTAGTATGTCCCTTAGGGTGCACCAGTTTTATTTGTACACAAAAAGATGGTACTTTGAGAATGTGTATCGACTATCGACAATTGAATAATGATAATTAAGAATAAATACCTCCTACCCAGGATTGATGATTTATTGATCAGTTATAGGGTGCCAAATGCTTTCCAAAAATTGATTTAAGATTAAGTTATCACCAATTGAGGGTGAAGGAGAAAGATATACCTAAGACTGCTTTCAGAACACGTTATGGTCACTTTGAATTTCTTGTGATGTCATTTGGGCTAATGAATGCACTAGTGATTTTTATGGATCTAATGAATAGGGTATTCAAGACATTCTTGGATGTGTTTGTGATAGTGTTTATAGATGACATTATGATATATTCAAGATCAGAAGAGGACCATGCAGATCACTTGCGACAGGTGTTAAAGATTTTTCATGATTGACAGTTATATGCCAAGTTCTCTAAATATACATTTTGGCTTAAATCAGTGGCATTCTTGGGTCATATTGTGTCCGATGAGGGAATAAGGGTTGATTAACAAAAGATAGAGGCTGTGAAATATTGGCCAAGACCAACAACACCCACGGAAGTTCGGAGCTTCCTAGGCTTGGCAGGTTATTGCAGAAAGTTTGTTGAATTTTTTTCTTCTATTTATGTACCTCTAACAAAGCTGACACATAAAGCAATCAAGTTTCAATGGAATGATGCGTGTGAAAGGAGCTTCCAGGAGCTGAAAAATAAGCTAAGTTCTACGCCTGTGCTAGTACTTCCGAAAGGCACTGAGGGGTATGTAGTGTATTGCGATGCTTCAAGAGTTAGTTTAGGGTGTGTACTGACATAGAATAGTAGAGTAATTGCTTATGCGTATATGCAACTATGACCACATGAGAAAAATTATCCAACATATGATCTTGAGCTAGCAGCTGTGTGTTTGCTTTGAAAATATAGTGCCACTATTTGTATGGGGTTCACATTGACATATATACTGATCAAAAAAGCTTGCAATATATCTTTAAGCAAAAAGACCTAAAGTTAAGATAACAGAGAGGGCTAGAGCTAATAAAGAATTATGACATTGATATACTATACCATCCGGTGAAGGCAAATGTGGTAGTTGATACTCTGAGTCGTAAGGAAATTATGAATACTGGTGACCAAACTATGGTAAGGCAAGGAGTGTCTAAGGATCTACGTCAGCTAGCCAATTTGGGAGTTCACCTTCTTGTAACTCCAAAGGAAGGGGTTATTGTGCATAATGCAGAGTCTTTATTGGTAATGGTAGTGAAAGAAAAACAGTTTGAGGATCCTATTCTATGACAGCTCAAGGAAAAAGTAAGTTAAGGTATGATAAAGGGCTTTGATCTTGCACAAAATAGAGTACTTTACTGCCAAAATAGATTATGTGTGCCTGATATTAATGGATTAAGAAAGCGGATAATGGAAAAAGCCCATCATTCCCGATATTCCATCCATCCCGGATAAACTAAGATGTACCATGATCTGAAGCGGATATTTTAGTGGGGAGGCATGACAAAGGACCTTGTACAATTTGTGGCTCAATGTCCAAATTGCCAACAGGTAAAAGTAGAACACCAAAAGCTAGGAGGTTATATGCATTATATAGAGCTTCCAACTTGGAAGTGGTATATGATCAATATGGATTTTGTTATCGATTTGGCTCGTTCATTTCATAAGTTTGACTCCATATGGGCAATAGTTGATAGACTCACAAAGTCAGCACACTTCTTGCCAGTCAGGAGTAATTATACAACTGAAGAATATGCCAACCTATACCTAAAAGAGATAGTCAGGCTACAAAGAGTCCAATCTCCATTATATCTGACCGAGGAGCTCAATTCACTGCAAAGTTTTTGAAGTCCTTCCAAAGGAGTTTAGGGATGCAAGTGAATTTGAGTACAACATTCCACCCCCAAATAGACGGTCAAGCAGAACGCACCATTCAGACACTTGAAGATATGTTGCGAGTTTGTACATTAGACTTTCAAGGTAGTTGGCTGGACGATTTGCCACTTATTGAGTTTGCCTATGACAATAGCTACCACGTGAATATCATGATGACACCCTACAAAGCTTTGTATGGGAGGAAATGTAGGTCGCCAATTAGATTGTTTGAATTGGGTGAAACCACCTTGCTTGGGCCAGATCTAGTACAATAAGCCATGGAAAAAGTTAAGGTGATACAACAACGATTAGAAATAGCCCAAAGTCATCGCAAATATGTGGATGTTAGGATAAAAGGACTGGAATGCTCAGTAGGGGATTGGGTATTTTTAAAGGTGTCTCCAATGAAAGGGGTTATGAGATTTGGTAAGAAAGGAAAAATTGAGCCCATGTTACATAAAACCATATCAAATTATTAAAA
Source organism: Solanum sejunctum (assembly GCA_025642045.1). Taxonomy (NCBI): domain Eukaryota; kingdom Viridiplantae; phylum Streptophyta; class Magnoliopsida; order Solanales; family Solanaceae; genus Solanum; species Solanum sejunctum. The sequence continues at coordinate 7,498 of JAOTQJ010008484.1, forward strand.
GGCTTGGGTAGGTTGCGTATGAACTAGAGCTACCCCAAGAGCTTTCAATGGTTCATCCAGTTTTTCATATCTCAATGCTTCAAAAATGCATAACTGATCCATCTCATATCACTCTTATTGAGGATATACAGGTTACAGGAGATCTAACATATAAAGAGGTACCTATTGCTATTTTAGATCATCAAGTTAAGAAGCTAAGGAATATATAAATAACTTCAGTAAAAGTACTTTAGAGAAACCAGCAAGCAGAAGAAATAACATGGGAGGCTGAGGACACGATGAAATCAAAGTATCCTTACTTATTTGAAGCTAAAGAGGAAGTCCAGCATGCAGAATTGGGGTACTAATAGGTACGTATGATTGAATACTTGATGTGTTGTCAAACATTTGTGTAAGTAAAGATTTCAACTTGGTTAAGCTATTCAATTATCTTAACATTCGAGGACGAATATTCCTAAGGGGGGAGGATGTAACATCCCACACCTTACAACACTAGTACTACATAAATGAAACATGACTTGTTTTGGTCTAATTAGCACTAATTTTTTTAAAAGTGCTTGAATCTCGTATTAATAGGCTATATGTGCATCTAACGCTTAAGAGGGTCGAGTGCATACATGTTTTGTGTCGAATTGAGGAGATCAAGGCCTTAAACAATGTGAGAGAATTGAGGTGCTTGTAGGACTTAGGAAGCTAGCAGGTGAGTAACCTACTTGCTTAGCTTAAATTTGCTAGCTAAACGGAGATGAGACTCGACGTCGAATTAGTCCAAGTCCGATTATAAATAAGGTTTGTTTTAATGATGTAACTTTAGCCTATGTTTTAGAATCATAAATAGGCTATATTTTCAACCCAAGAAGGATATTAAAAGGGGCCAAGTACATCACAACTCACTTGGCCAATTGGGCCCTAAGTGAAGAGAAAGTTGAAAAATGGGCAACCAAGCCTATCAACTTAGAACCTATTTAGGCCCAAGTGTAAGGGGCCAAGCTACTGGATAACCAGCTTATTAATAAGTGGCAAAAGGTGGTCAAAATATCAATAGTAAGTCAGCCAAGATACCCTTTATAAAGGGCTCAAAACAACTCTCACAAGTCATTTTCAACTTGACCAAAACAAAAATTAGATTGCTCTCTAAGTTTTCGTACAACTTTCCTTGACTTTGTAAAGCAACCAAAAGAGACTTTTAGGGTTCGTAAGGAGGCTCTAAACTTTGAAGACAAAGGTAAGAAATTATAGTTGTGAATTTAGTATTGTTTCTTCATGAAAAACAAGAAGTATATGCTAGTATGTTTGTGCTGGAAAATTTGGATATCATGTGTTTAGAAAGTCGCTGCACACTTGCCTTTTGTTTTAGTGACTTATCTATGGTTTGTGGGTTGATTATGAAGAGAAGTTTATGTTCTTGTCATGGATTGAGTTATCGATATTACCCTAAGGTTACTGCCTTAATTTTGGTTTCATTTAACAAACAAGTTTTATTGTGCTATCTTAAGTGTAATGTTGATTAGAACTTGTGGGCTATTGGATGGAAGGCTATTGGCTCACATCCTTCATGACTCCTTGGGTGCTATTCTAAGACTATTTTAGGACTGTTTTTATGTATTCATATTGTTGGAACAGCTTGGTTAGATTTGGGATAGGTTTGGAATTGTCGACGTTGAAATGTAGCGAAGGGAGGTAACGTTATGCTGTCTAATTGTAGGTTGTGTAGAATTGTTATGTGTTGTACTTTATGGATTGTTGTAAGACTATTATGGTACTAAAACAGGCTTCACATGATGTGTACATGCGAATGTGTATTAGAAAGTATGATTTGAGGCGGAAATATTAAAAGGATATGCTCGGGTTTATAAATACCTGCTTGGTGCTGGTGTGTTATTTTTTTATGTGATTGGGATACTAAGATGTATCTATTGACTGCTAATGCTAGCTTTACCACCTACTATATTGTAGATAAATATTTGGATAAAGCGAAGGTTATCTCGAGGTAGTAACGAGGTCATACAACGAGGTATGTAAGGCTACTTGATTTCGTATTGTTTGACATGAAACATTGATCCCTTCTTGGCACATAAAGGCATTCACCAACTCCAATATACCTATTAACTTTGTCTACACTCTGACATGTTCATATGATCCCATACATAATCACCTTCAAATCTGTGTATATACATGGATACCAAGTTACATGAGTTCTTTTTGCCAAATAAAGTTCACGAGTTATTTCATCTCATACGCATTTCAATATTTATGTAACATACTCTTTTCATTGTCATATTATATTGTATGATTATCTACATGTCTCATGTTACATCTATAGTCCTACAACTCTAATATTGTGACCACCAAAAGAATCATCTTAAAGGTAATTGAAAGATAAAGTATATTGTTTATTGATGGGTGGTAGCCCTAAGGATGGAAGAATTACCTAGCCAGGGACGAACCTATCACGGGTGGTAGCCCGAGGGGTTAAGGAAGAACCTATCCAGGGATAATCCTGATATAGTTTTACCACTAATCAACTGGTCGTTTGTATTACATGTTGTGCACAGACTATATAGTAAAGATAAAGTAATATAAAGAACATAAAGTACATGATTCCAAAGTATAACCAAAGGTGGTCTCTAATCTTGCACCAGTGCATGGTCTCATTTGAGTTATTACTTCACATATAGTATATCTTGCCTTACATATTCAATACATTATCTCGTACTGATGTCCCTTACGGGGACCTGCATTTCATGCTGCAGGTACAGGTGCTAGTAGATCTCCCCAGTAGGCGTACAAAATATCCAGCTGCTGAAACAAGCTCCAGGTTGCTTCGGGGCTTTGTGTGTGTCTAGAGATTATATGTTTATATTGTACAGTTAGTCGAGGCAGGGCCTATCCCGACCCTTATCAGATACTTTCTCTTGTCTAGAGGCTTTGTAGACTATAAATTAAAGTGTGGTCCTATCTCATATTTTAAACACCATGGCCCTAACGGCCTAGTCATATGCATTTCCTTTTTGGCTTGTTATCACTATTTATTTTGTTAAAGGAATTTCAAACATAGAAACCCCTCATAACATATATAGAAAGTGCATAGATATAGGTTGGTTCTCTCGAGCCTTATCGGTAACGGGTGCCAGTGCACCCTATCGGGACTTTGGGGCATGACATAACTGTAAAACCAAGTATGTCCTGGAAGAGCAAGAAATTCTTAAAGCTCTAAATGTGTCTTTGAAACTTTTCAAGAATGGTTATACCCTCCAACATGTAGAAGTGACAAAAAAGCCTAAGGTTAGTCAACAAGGAGAGAAAAATGTTTCTGCTCTAGAGGAAAATATTTCTATGACTAAGCTTAAGTGCTATAATTGTAAGAACAAGGGACACTTTTCTTATGCTTATCCTGAACCGAAGGTAAATGACCTTGTGAACAATTTATATAGTAATGTAAATGTTTCTTGTGCTGCCTTTTTAACTGAATCACTTCTTATGTGAATTGTAAATTTTGTAGCCACTGAACATATAACCATAAAAAGAAATTATTTTGTAGATTATTGACGAATTCTGCGAGAGTCTAAATGGGTATATGTAGGAAAAAACTCCAAAAAAGAGGTCACAGAGATTGGTACTTGCAAATTTGAACTGTAAGGTGGACGAACTCTACTCCTACATGATGTATTATTTGCCCTAATGATTCATCATAATCTAGTCTCTATTTGAATGATGATTAAAATGAGTTTTAATTTTTTTTTTCATGAACATGGTATGGATATGTATTAGGGTAAGATAAAATATGGAACTGGTCACTTCTATGATCGATGTTTTGTACTGGAAGTTTGTTAAAGTCCCAATAATGATAATATTAGTTTTTCCTTATTTACGTCTTCTAATTATGAGAATGATATAAATACATGGCATGCAGAACTCCATCATATTAGTCAGTAAAGAATGAATTGCTTAGCCAACAAAAGTTTGCTTGGTATAATAGATAAAGTAGGATTGTCTACTTATGAATCTTGCCTAGCCAAAAAAACTGCAAGAAAACCATTTGGGAAAGGCACAAGAGCTGATACTCCAATGCAACTTGATTCATTCTGACATTTGTGGTCCAATGAATGTAAGGAAAAGACATGAAGATGTAACAATCCACATCTTACATGTACTAGTTCTATGTAAATGAACATGACTTAGTTTGGTTAAATTAGTGCCCATTTTTAAAAGTACTTGAATCTCAAATTAGAGGGCGATATGTATGCCTAACGCTTAAGAGGGTCGAGTGTATATAAGTTTTAAGTCAAATTGATGAGATCACAACCTTAAATAAGTTGAGAGAAGTGTGGTGCTTATAGGAATTAGGAAGCTAGCAGGTGAGTCACCTACTTGCTTAGCTTAAGTTTGCTAGCTAGACGGAGATGAGGCCCGACGTCCAATCTGTCCAAGTCCGATTATGAATAAAGTATGTGTTAAGGGTGTAACTTTAGCCTATATTTTAGCATCATAAATTGACTATATTTTTACCCCAAGAAGAATAGAAATAGGGACCAAGCCCATTACAATTCATTTGGTAATTTAGGCCCAACTAACTAAAGAGAAAGAGAAATAATGGGCAGCAAAGGCCCATCAATTTGCAACCCATTAAGGTCCAAGTGAAAAGGGCAAAATGGTATTACTAACTTGAAAAAATAAGGCTAAATATTCAAGATAAAGTTGGCCAAAATTGTATCTTTAAAAGGGCTTACAAGCAGCACCTTTAAGCCACTTCAATTTGTAAAAGAAATCAGAATTTCTTAAGGCTTTCTGTCTACACTTTCTTAACCTTGCAGAACAGCCACAAGGAGACTTTTAGGGTTCTTGGAGAAGACCTACACTTTGAAGGTAATGGTAAGTAAGTTTACTTATGTGTTTAGTATTATTTTCTTATGGAAAATAAGAGACTATGTTGGTTAGGTATATGCTGAAACCTTTAGACAACATGTGTTCCAAGGGTTGTTGTATACTTTTCTTGTTTATTTAAGAGCTTTTCTCTTCTTGGTGGGATTGATTATCAAAGAACGTTGCTTTTCTTAATCTTTTTTAGTTCTGTAATGATATTTAAAGGTCATTTCACTGTTTGGTTATATGTAAACAATCGAGGTTTAACGTGTTATCCTTAGTGTGTTATTTGTAAAAATTAAGGGCTGATTGACTGAGGACTATGATCTCACGTCCTTCACCTATTATGAGGACTGATTTTGGACTATTTTAGGACTATTTTTATATATAAGAATTGTGGGAACAGTTTGGTTGAAGTTGGTAAAGGTTTGAAATTGTTGACGCCATAATGTAACAAAGGGACGTAATATTATGCTGCCTACTTGTATATTGTATATAATGGTTACATGTTGTGTCTTGTGAGCTTTTGTAAGATTGTTAAAAGTATAAATAGGATGTATATGACATGTACATAATAATGGTTGTTAGAAAATATGATTATAAGTGAAAAGGTTGAAGGAATGCCTTTGGGTCGCTAATTATAAGCTTGCTACCTGGGTGTTAATTTTTATGATATTGGGCTGCCAAAAAGTGTTTCTTTGCTGCTAATACTAGTTTTATTGCTTAATATATTATAGATAAACATTTGCGGGAAAATGCGATCACTCCGAGGTAATAACGAGGTCATACAATAAGGTATGTAAGGCTACTAGATTTTGTATTACTTGGTATGAAATCTAGATTCTTCCTTGGCACATAAAGACACTTACCAACTCTGACACAACTATTAATCGTGTCGTCACTCTTTCACATATTCATATTCTCCCATACATAGTCACCTTCAACTCTGCATACATACGTGGATACCAAGTTACATGGGTTTTTGTTGCTAAATAAAGTTCTTGAGTTGTTCCATCTCATACTCATTTCAATAATTGTGTAATGTACTCTTTTAATTGTCATATTGTCTTGTATGATTATTTGCATGTCACATACTACATCTACAATCCTACAGTTCCAATATTATGACCACCAAAAGAATCATCTCAAAAGTAATTAAAAGATAAAGTAAATTGCCTATTGATGGGTGGTAACCCAAGGGGTGGAAGAATCACCTAGCCAGGGTCGATCCTATCACGGGGGGATAGCCCAAGGGATGAAAGGAAGAGCCTAGCCAGGGTCAATCCCGATATAGATTTACTATTGATTAGTTGGTCATTTCCACTACATGATGTGTACAGATTTACAATAAAGGTAAAGTAATAAAAAGAACATAAAGTACATGATTCTATAGTATAACTAAAGGTGGTCTCTTATCCCTACGCTAGTGCATAGTTTCATTTAAGCTGTTATTTCATATACAGTATCTCCTCCCATACATATTCAGTACATTATTTTGTACTGACATCCCTTATAGGGGACCTACATTTCATGCTGTAGGTACAGGTGCTAGTAGCTTTCCCTAATAGGAGTACAAGATATCTAATTGCTATTACAAAGCTCCAGGTTGCTTCGGAGCTTTGTGTGTGTAGAGCTTATATTTTTGTATTGTATAGTTAGCCAAGGTGGGGCCTACCTCAACCCTTATCAAATACTTTTCCTTATCTAGAGGCTTTGCAGACTATATAAATTAAAGTGTGGTCATATCTTGTACTTTAGACAATGTGGCCCCAACGGCCTAGTCATATGCATTTTCTTTTGGCTTGTTATTACTGTTTACTTTTTTAAAAGCATGTTAAAAGGAGAAATACATTATAATATATATAGAAAGTGCATGGATGTAGGTTGGTTCTCCCGAGCCTTATCGGTAATGGATACCAATCCATCTTAATCGAGATTTAGGCATGACAGAAGTGGTATCAGAGTGGGTCATCCTAGGGAGTCTACAAAGCTGTGTCTATGTAGAGTCTTATTTATCGATGTGTTGTGCGCCACATTTATAAACAGGAGGCTATATGGTATTTAGGATTTTTCACTTTCTTTTCATTCTTTAGATCGTGTCGTAGAGCCAAATGTAATAGGTGGATTATGTCTAACCCCTAAATTATTTTGTATAGGAAGTATGCCAGAAATTAGGAAAAACAAAGGTAAAGGGAAGGAAGCAGAAGTGGTGGTTGGTATACCCAGTCGAGTGAGACAACAAAATGAGGCTCAAGATGGTCTCTGTCATAGACATCTCCATCTCCTCCAGCTCCTGATGAACAAGGAAGTACTAAAATTCCCCAGAACCATTTGTTAATGCTATCAAGTAGGATTTGAGAAATGCAGTCCAATTATTCACTCGTATAGTTGCTCGCTAAGGTCAAAGATAGAAAGGCCTAATTATAGGTGCAGGTGGTGTGAATAGGCAAGCTAGCACGAGGACACGTGACTTCCTTAATTTGGACCCTCTATCCTTCACTGGGTCAGATCATAATGAAGATCTACAAGACTTTATTTGTCAGATTCAATGCACATTTATTGTTATGCATGCGAGTCGTACAGAAGTTGTTGAGCTAGCAATATACAGATTGAAGGGTGTGGCTATATTGTGGATGAAGCATGAAAGCAATCTAAAGATATAGATGCCCCCCTAACTACTTGGAAAGAGTTCAAGAAGGCATTTCTTGACCATTACTTGCCATTAGAGATCCAAGAGACCCGTGCAGATCACTTCTTGAATCTCCACCAAGGAAATATGAGTTTGAGGGAGTATAGCCTTCAATTTAATTCCCTGGCTAGATATGTTCCTAATGTAGTTGTTACTATGGTAGAAGAGTTTATCGATATGTGGATAGATTATATACATATCTGGTCAGAGACTATACCATTGCTTCCTTGAATAAATACATGGATATTGCGAGGATGCAAGCTTTTACATAGAAGTCTTAGAGGCAAAGAAGAAGAACACAAGAGTTGGAAAGGGGACAGGCCAAAAGGGCCAGATCTACGGGGTAGTTTACACCATCCCAAGATGAGCTGAGGCCTCAATTTTCTAATAGACCTCATAGGCCATCATCCTCCTACTGTGCAGCCAGTGCTCCACCATAACTTCAAGGGTCTAGAAATAATCAGTTTGGTTAATGAGGTGAGGGGAAAGGTGCATGGGCAACAGGATATTCGACAGACCAACAAATGACTACTCAGTAGCCTTGTAAACAATGTGAAAAAAGTTATTCAGGTATATGTATTGTTGGGGCAGATGTTTGTTATTGGTGTAGTGCTCTAGGCCTTATGATGAGAGATTGCCCAAGGAGACATATGCAGGATATAACACAACCTACTGGATCAAATGTTGCATCATCATCATCAGTTCCTCCAGCAGGTAAGGGTCAATAAGTACCTAAGGGTCGTGGTAGAGGTGTAAGAAGGGCAGCTAGCTCTAGCGGAGTCTAGAATCGCACTTATGCTCTGGGGAGTTGGTAAAATTTGGAAGCTTCACTCAATGTAGTCATAGGTACATTATCCATCTTTTCATATAATGTACATGCATTAATTGACACTGGTTCTACACTATCATATAGTATTCCACTAGTTGCTAGGAAGCTTAAGAGAATACCCAAATTATTGAACAAACCATTTGAAGTGTCTACACTAACTGGTGAATCTATTATGGCTAGAAGGATTTATTATCACTATGTAGTAACTATTTGTGACCGTGACACATTGGCTAACTTTATTGAGCTAGAAATGATGGAATTCGATGTTATAATGGGTATGGATTGGTTAGCTCCTTGCTATGCCACTGTGGATTGCTGAACTAAGAGAGTGTACTTCTACTTTCCAAATTAGAAAATTCTTGATTGGGAAGGCAATGTTGGGGTACCAACGGGTAAGTTTATCTCTTATTTTAAGGCTAGAAAGATGATATCTAAGGAGTATATATGTAATTTAGTTAGAGTAAAAGATATGGAGGCAGAATTTCCAACTCTTCAATCAGTTCTAGTAGTGAATGAATTTGTTGATGCGTCCCCTGAATAACTTCTAGGTTTACCTCCAGAACGAGAGATAAATTTTAGTATTGACTTACTTCCAGGCACTCAACCTATTTCCGTCCCTCCATATAGAATGGCTCAACAGAATTGCGTGAATTAAAAGATCAGTTAAAAGACTTATTAGAGGAGAGTTTTACAAGATCTAGTGTATAAGCTTGAGGTGCACAAGTGTTATTTGTATGCAAAAAAGATGGCACCTTGAGATTGTGTATCGACTATCGATAATTGAATAGGGTGACAATTAAGAATAATACCCTCTCCGCAAGATTGATGATTTATTTGATCAGTTACAGGGTGCCAAATGCTTTTCAAAAATTAATTTGAGATTAGGGTATCACCAAGTGAGGGTCAAGGAGAATACTTAAGACTGCTTTCAGAACACGATATGGTCACTTTGAATTTCTTGTTATGTTATTTGGGCTAACGAATGCACCAATATTTTTTATGGATCTAATGAATAAGGTATTCAAACCATTCTTGGATGTGTTTGTGATAGTATTTATAGATGACATTTTGGTATATTCGAGATCAGAAGAGGACCACGCAAATCACTTATGACTAGTATTACAGGTTCTTTGTTATAGATAGTTGTATGCCAACTTTTCTAAATGTGAATTTTGGCTAAAATTAGTGGCATTCTTGGGTTATATTTTGTCCAATTAGGGAATAAGGGTTGATTCACAAAAGATAGTAGCTGTGAAAGATTGGCCAAGTCCAACAACACCCATGGAAGTTCAGAGCTTCCTAGGGTTGACAGGTTATTACAGGAGGTTTGTTGAAGGTTTTTCTTCTATTTTTGCACCTCTAACAAAGTTGACACATAAGGCAACATAGTTCCAATAGAATGATGCATGTGCAAGGAGCTTCCAAGAGTTGAAAAGCAGACTAACTTCTGCACCTGTGCTAGTAATTTTGGAAGGCACCGCGGAGTATGTAGTGTATTGCGATGCTTCAGGAGTTAGCTTAGGGTGTGTACTTATACAGCATGGTAAGGTAACTACTTATGCCTCTAGACAGCTGCAACCACATGAGAAAAACTATCCAACACATGATCTTGAGCTAGCAACGATTGTGTTTGCTCTGAAAATATGGCGCCACTATTTGTATGGGGTTCATGTTGACATATATACTGATCATAAGAGCCTGCAATCAGAAAGACCTAAACTTAAAGTAACGGAGATGGCTAAAGCTAATAAAGTGTTATGACATTAATATATTATACCATCCGAGGAAGCAAATATGGTAGATGATGCTCTGAGTCTTAAGGAAATCAAGAATACTAGTGATTAGGTCGTAGTAAGTCAAGGGGTGGCTACGGATCTATGTCAACTGGCTAGTTTGGGAGTTCGCCTTCCTGAAATTCCAAAGGAAGGGGCTACTGTACATAATGCAACATCGTCTTCATTAGTAATGGAGGTGAAAGAAAAATAATTTGAGGATCTTGTTCTACAATAGCTTAAGGAAAAGGTAAGTCAGGGTACGATAAAGGGCTTTGACCTTTTGTCACAACCCAACCCAGGGGCCGTGAATGGTGCCGATAGGACACCGAGATGAACACTTATACTGAATCTCCACTTACGACAGCTAAGGGATTTCACAAAAATTTTGACAGAGTTTTCTCTATTTTTCTAACCAACCCCACCTGCAAATAGTGAACCCAACAGTACCAGATATTATCATAAGAACAGATATACATACACATATGCGGGCCGACAAGGTCACCGCTGCGG
>JAOTQJ010008534.1:0-18160 GCA_025642045.1 Solanum sejunctum
GTACCACAAGTCACAATTGGTTCTATGTTATTCAAGGGACGCAAGGAATAAATGAGGTGCCAAATGTTGTCACTAGTATGTTAAAAGTCATCCATTTTGATGTGTATGCATTGATAGACCCGGGTGCCACTCTTTCTTTTGTTACTTCTTCTGTTTCTAAAAAGTTTCATGTTGAACCAATATTGTTGTATGAGCCATATGAAGTGTCTACTCCCATTGGTGCATCCATTATTCCTAGAAGGGTCTATAGGAATTGTCCCATTTTTATTTTGTATAAAATATTGCTATTTCATGGAGTTGGATATGGTGGATTTTGATGTCATTCTTAGGATGGATTGGTTGTATGTAAATTATGGATCTATTGATTGCGGAACCCATAAGGTCAATTTCCAATTCCCTAATAAATCCTTCATTGAGTGGGAAAGTCATGATATGGTGGTTAAGGGTAGATTCATATCTTGCATTAAAGTCCAAAAGTTGATTTCTAAGGAGTATCTCTATCATCTTGTGAAGGTTGGGGATGTTGAGTCCAAAGTCCTTCCCATAGAGTTAGTCCCGATGGTTAATAAGTTCCTACATGTCTTCTCTAGTGAGCTTCCCAATGTTCATCCTTAAAGGATAATAGATTTTGGCATAGATCTCCTTCTCGATACTCAACCCATTTCTATTCCCCCTTGCCTTACGGCCTCGACGAAGTTAAATAAGTTGAAAGAGCAATTAAGGGACATGTTGGAGAAGGGTTTTTATTAGGCCTAACCAATTACCTTGGGGTACACTGGTGTTGTTTGCGAAGAAGAAGGATGGTTCTCTTGGAATATGCATTGATTACCGATAACTTAATAGAGTCACCATTAAGAATAAGTACCCTTTACCAAGGATTGATAATCTATTTGACCAACTTCAAGGGGCTAGTTACTTCTCTAAGATTGATCTTCGATTTGGGTATCACCAAGTGAAAGTGAGGGAGTGTGACATTCCCAAGATGGCCTTCCAGACTAGATATGGGCACTATGAATTCGTGGTTATGTCTTTCGGTTTGACCAATGCACCAGCTATCTTCATGGATCTTATGACTAGGGTCTTAAAACCCTAACTTGATTTGTTTGTGGTGGTATTTATTCATGATATCTTGATTGATTACAAAGTGAGGAGGAGCATGTGGATCACTTTAGGGTGGTGTTACAAAAATTGAGAGAAGAGAACTTGTACGCTAAGTATGAGAAATGTGAGTTTTGGTTGCAAGAGGTTGCCATTCTAAGTCATATGGTGTTAGCAGATGGCATTAAGGTGGATCCTAAAAAGATGGAAGTTATTAGAAATTGGTCTAGACCTTTGACTCTATTGGATATTAGAGGCTTCTTGGGCTTAGCGGGTTATTACCGGAGGTTTATGAATAGGTTCTCTTCTATTACTTCTTTGATGACTAAGTTGACTGAAAAGAAGATTAACTTCGTGTGGACCAATAAGTGTGAAAAGAGTATTCAAACTTTGAAAGATAGGCTTATCTCCACTCCTATCCTGTATCTACCAGATGGGTTGAAAGGATTTGTTGTGTATTGTGATCCCTCATGAATTGGTTTGGGTTGTGTTTTGATGTAAAATGATAAGGTGATAGCCTATGCTTCTAGAAAACATAAGGTGCATGAAAAGAATTATCCTACCCTTGATCCTGAGTTGGTGGCCGTGGTATTTCCTTTGAAAATTTGGCATTATTACTTGTATGGGGTGAATGTTGATGTGTTTACCGATCATAAGAGTCTCCAATATATGTTCATCCAAAAAGACCTCAACTTGAGACAACGAAGGTGGTTAGAGCTTCTTAAGGATTATGATATAAGTGCGCATTATCACCTCGATAAGGCAAATATTATGGCCGATGATTTTAGTAGGGTATCTATCGGTAGCCTAGCTCATATTGATGATAGTGGCAAAGAGGTGCCTAGAGAGGTTCATCGGATATCTAGATTGGGAGTTAGGTTGGAGGAGGTTGAATATGGTAGGGTTATGGTTGTTGATGGTTCCAAATAATTATTGATTGAAGAGGTGAAGCCAATGAAAGATCTTGACCACGCCTTGTTAGAGTTTAAGACCTTGGTGAGAGATGGCAAGGTGGAGGTTTTCTCCCAAGGGGGAGATGGGTGTCATACCCCGAGAGGGTACCCTAGGCGTAACTAGCACTCGGAGACTATTGCTACTCTCCAAGCAAACGATCTAGTCCCATCATACTCGTTCAATTAGTAAATTAGCAGAAGACATTCAAGAATAATCTAGCTATATATGGGCTATACTACTCATCATCTATGTCTATCACACGAAACAAGATCAAATGATCAATCTCATTATAAAGAAAGAAAAGGAGGAAAAGAACCCCAAACATCAACCATTATGCATCTACGTCTTTGAATCCTTTATACTACTGTCTAAGAAGGTATCATAATAGGCCATGGCTATCACAATCCAAAGAAATCACTTAAGCAACAAAAAAGGGAAAATAAAGACATCCTCCGAATGTAGGGGATGACTCACCAAGTCTTAGTCTGAAAGTCTGGAAATCTCAATGATTCGTTTGCTGAAGTCCTCTATCTACTGAATCTACATCATAAAATGATGTAGCGCCAAAGAGGCATTAGTATGTGGAATGTACAGATGTAAAATGGGCTAATGTAAACAGTATAGGCAAGAAAATATAGTATAACATCAGCTCATCCATCACTCGATCTCAACTCAGAATAAGGGATATGACTTCATCACTATCAGTCAAGACTCATACTATCATCAACATCAGAGTAATATCAATATGAAACCTATCTAGAAGTTTCTCTCACTAACAACCACCATATATGAGCTAATGATGATAAAGCAAATAGATGTCATTGCCACTTCTGAATAGTACCTTGATTGGGTAAAGGACGAGTCTATCAGGGGATCCCAAAAGTCTATCAAGTCCTCTGCGGGACAAAGGAAACATTTGCTTTCACAGTCTAATCCTCTCATATGCTTGCCATGTAGTTAATGAGTGCGAGTGGAACTCACTCTTATGCATTTCGGTTCTAATATTCTCCCCAGGACTCAACATGCTCATAAGTCTTTCAATATATCAATAAGTTCCATCACCTAGCCTCTATGGGGAAGAAACCTAAACTCATTCCATCATCTATCTACGCAAGGCGTAGGAACATCCTTTCAAGGTTAATTTGACTCTACGTTAGACTCTAAAAACTCTAATCTCAGTAGTTTCAGTCATTAATACATTCATCTCAGGACCCAAACAACAACAATCAAGCACACTTGCATAATCAAGGCTCTAAACATCAACCCCTAGGTTCATTCAAACAAACTTTAATAATTGTACATGTATAGTTTGCAAAATCATTCAAATAGGCAGTTAAACAAGTAATTCAAGTCATGATGATCATCAATTTAAGATAATATATAGAAATTAAAGATAATTTTAAACAAAATCCTTAAGAAGTGCAGCACAAGACCTATCAACTATCAACTATCAACCTACTACATTCATCGGGGCACATGAGAGAACAACCTCATGTTTTGGGTAGCCTTTACATACTTGGAATGAAGAATTATCAACTCTTATCCAAGAACTTGGACCCAAACTTTGAAATCCTCAACTCTTTCTTCTTCTTCTCTTAGAACTCCCATCTGTAGTCTTAGAAAAATAATGGGTTTTTTAACCCTTCATGCGAAATAAACACTTAAAAACACGTTTTGGGACTTAAAAGTGGGTTGGGAATACCCAAAATACCCTTCCCAAATTTAAAATAAAATTTTCAAAACTCACACACTAGCGGGGCGCAGACCAGTAGATTTTTGCGAATTTTTAGAATTTCAAATTTCTGTCAGAAAATTGAAAAAAATATAAAGTATTAGTCTACGTTGCCTCTGCATCACGCCTAGGGCACAGATCAACACTGTTTTCGCTTAAATTAGTAAAAATTATTTTTCATCCTAGTTACTCTTAAATTGGGTCGAGACCAGTTTTGCTTTTGATTTTCCATGCTGATCGCAAATCCGATCTCGAATTTTCCATCGGAGCTTTAGAAGACGCGTTATGCACATGATTACATTTTAGGGGCACTCCAATAAATTTTGGGGGTGTTACATCATATCCCCCTTGGGATCATTTATCCTCGAATGAAGACTAAAGCTAGAATGAAAGCATGAGTAGACTCAAAACTCATGTCACTCCTCACTTGGGAACTCTCAGACTCTCAACTATCCATTATTTATCTATCTATTTCTTAGAGCCAGGAATAGAATTAATATATCAACTCGATAATGAAAAAATTTAATAATGTTAAGGATAGGTACATTACTGAAGTGACCATAAACAGTGCCCAAAAATATGACTCGAAAGTGCCCGAAATCATAATTTCCACATATCTCAAATTTTATGTGTGATATGGAAACTCCGACTTTATATTCTTGATAAAGGTCTCCAATTGAGTAAGAAATGGGTCTTGTCCTGATTTTATATCAATCGTATCCAAATTCAAAAATCCAAAGTTGGCGAAAGACAGTGCAGATTCGTGCCCCTAGCGCGATGTTCCAGGGGCCACCATAGTGCATTTCTGTGCCCAGTTTTATTAGTTCGGTCTAAGGTTTTGGTCCTAAACCTCTGCATATGTGAAAATACCAATACTTATCCTTATTTCACCCTTATATTATCCAAGACATTCCCAAATACTCTCTCAAAGACTTAGACAATATTTCATCTCCAAATTCCAAGTCCCAAAACTCATCCGGACCTTAAGGTTCTCATTCAAGATTCAAGTCTCCATCTCTAATCTTCATCAAGATATTCCCCAAAGTCAAGGTATGTCAGTTTCCTTTATGGGTTCCTTTCACCCATGATGCCCAAGCTCTTTGTACTTAATATTTCATGATTTAAAGCTGGTTTATTCATGGGTCTTACTTGTTATGAATTTCATTGCACACTATGTTGGGATTTCATGAAATTATGATTGTTTTAGCAAGTTTTGAGCTATGAATCTAAGATCTATTATAAGATTTGATTAAAGGTTTTGATGTATGTTGCTTGAGCTATTGCCAAGTAGCTATTGATGATTTTATAGTGAATTTTCTAGAACTCTTGAATTGTATGATTTTACACTAACACTACACACCCATCAAGTGTTTGATAAAATGTCCGATTATGATTTCTTGAGGAATTGAAGGCCCAATGCATATATCATGACTTGAATGACTATATTATAATGAAAGGAATGTATGTATATGATATTATCTCTATAGTTTTGGGAATTGATCAAGGCTCACTCGGGAGGTTGTTGGCCCGGGTAACCTTGTTGAGGGGTTTGAACCTCAATTGCCTCACTTGGGAGGTGGTAGGCCTGTGCGACCTTGTTGAGGGATTTTGTCATGACCCAAGCCTAGGGCCTAGACGTGACATGGCATATAAGGGACCTAAATGGACCCTAAGAAAGCTTCTGAACATATCATTAAACATCTTTTGTCGTGAAAGCAATAAAATACAACAAGAAATAGTAAATAGGCATAAACGGAGCTAAGGGACAACTTTCATATCATAAATATGAAGAGTCAAAAGAGAGTGTCAAATGTCATAGCATTACAAATAATATGTCCAACTACACGTCTAACCATAGAACATGACCAAGTAAACAATCGGGCTCACCGTCATAGTCAAATATACAATTACAAAAGAAAGTCGTAATACATAACATAAGATCATAACATTATCCTCGGAATGGAGGACTCACCAACTAGCTTAGAGAGACCATACTAGCCACGTGCAGGAGGATAATCAAGTGGGGCTCAGATTCCTACATGGTAACATCATGTAGGAATAGATTATGTATTAGTATGTTTAAATATACTAAGTATGTAGGATCCAATACAACAAGAGATGAGCACCATAAGCAAAATGCATAACAGAGGCAATGAAAAAGTATATAGCAATATGACATGTATTAATAATGCTTAAAATAAAATCATGCTTATATATGACATAATACATGTATAAGGGGAGACTATTAATAGTGAATATCCAAGGCCTACCACCCCTTTGGAGAGGCGAATGAGTTACGAACCCCTCAATTGGTTGATGAGTTACAAAACCCCCAACATGGTTGATGAGTTACAAACTCTCTAACAAGGGTATCAAGGTACAAACCCCTTGATATGGTTGTGTGGTCCTACCACCTCGATCGCCTCGCTTAGGAAGTGGTAGGTCAGTGCAACCATGTCTACCTGTTTGTACCTTGATAACCTTATTGGGGGGTCTGTACCTCATCAACCATGTTGGGGTTTGTACCTCATCAACGTTGTTATATTCATCAACTAATTGAGGGGTTCGTACCTTATTCCCCTCTCCATGAGGGTGGTAGCACTTAGATATTCACTATTAATAGTCTCTTCTTACACATGTATTATGTTCTATATAAGCATGATTTTACTTCAAGCTTCATTCATACATGTCATATTGCTATATGTTTATTCATTTCCTATGTTATGCACTTTTCTTATGGTGCTCATCTCTTGTTGGATTGCATCCTACATACTTTGTACATTCAAACGTACTAATGTATACTTTATGTCTACATGATGTTACCATGTAGGAACTGGAGCCCCACTTGATTATCCTTCTCCACCTAGCTAGTATGGTCTCTCTAAAGCTAGTTGGTGAGTCCTCCATTACGGGGACAATGTTATGCTCTTATATTATGTATTACGACTTTCTTTCTTTCTTGTATATTTGACTATGAGGGTTAGTGTGGTTGCTTGTCTTGGAGTGTGGTTGTTTGTCTTCGTTCCTGCTAAGTTCTACAGTTAGAGGTATTGTTGGACATGTTATGTGTAATGCCATGAGCTTTGACACTGTCTCTTGGCTCTTGATATTTATGATATGAAAGTTGTCCCTTAGGCCCATTTATCCCTATTTACTATCTCTTATTGTATTTTATTGCTTTCACGACCAAGGATGTGTAATGATATGTTAAGCGGCTTACTTAGGGTCCCTTCAAGTTCCTCATGCATCGTGCCATGTCTAGGCCCTATGCTTGGGTTGTTACAATTAACTTCGACATCATCGTCATTCAACATGAATCGCTTTCTCAACTTCCCAAGTGGCTTTCTCAATGAGTTGATTCCTTCATAGAACTTTAATAGAGGTTATCTCTTTGTTACTCAGCTTACAAACTTATCTATCAAGGATCTGGACTGGACTTTCCTCAAAAGACAGGCTACCCTTTACTCTCGTACTCTCAATAGGAATTACCAAAGTAGGATCTCCAAAACAATTGTTCAGCATCAAAATGTGGAATGGCAGATAAGTCTCGACTAGCTCATAAGCAAGCTTCCTAATCCTCATCATAATTTGGTATGGTCCGATATAGCATGGACTCAACTTCCCTTATGTACCAAATCTCATGGCACCAAGGTGACACCTTCAAGTACACCAAATCATCCACCTCAAACTCTGAGTCTCTTCTCCTCATATCCATATATGACTTCTGGCGACTTTGCGTTATCTTCAACCTTTCTCTAATGGCATTCACCTTTTCCATGGATTGGTGGACAATATCAAGTTCAATAAATTCAGCTTCACTAACCTCAGACCAGCTAATTGTTGATCTACATCTCCCCCCATACAATGCTTCATAAGGGGCCATCTAAATGCTGGCATGGTAACTGTTATTGTACTCGAACTCAATTAATAGAAGATGATCATCCCAATTCCCCTTGAAGTCGATCATACAAGATCTTAACATATCCTCCAAAGTCTAAATGGTGCGCTCTACCTATCCATCTGTCTGAGGGTGGAAGTTTGTGGTCAGATTCACTCTCATACCCAAGCCCTTCAGAAAAGATCTCCTAAATTGAGAGGTGAATTAAGCTCCTTTGTCTGAGATAATAGACAAGGGAACCCCATATAATCTCAAGATCTCACGAATGTATAGTCGGGCATATTATTCAGCCATACTAGTTGTCTTGATTGCAAAAAATTGGCTGACTTAGTCATCCTATCCACAATTACCCATACTAAATCATGCTGCTTTTGGGATCTCGGTAAACTAGTAATGAAATCCATGTTGATCATCTCCCATTTCCATTCAGGATTTTTGAAATTCTGGGCCAATCGACATGGTTTTTAATGTTCAACTTTGACCTATTGTCAATTAGGACACTTAGAGACAAATTCAGCAATGTCTCTTTTCATTCCATTCCACCAATAGAATTCCCTAAAATGTTGGTACAACTTGGTAGAACCAGGATTGATAGAATATCTGGAATTGTGCCTTCTTCTAAGTTAGCTTTGTCAAAGGTTCTGACAAAGAAGAGAAACCCTCAACAAATCTCCGATAGTAGCCTACCAATCCCAAGAAGCTTCTTATTTCCATCAGAGAGGTGGGTCTGGGATAATCTTTAACCGCTTCAATCTTCTGGGTGTCCACCCGAATACCATCCTCCGAAATAACATGGCTTAGGAAGTACACAAACTCGAACCAAAACTCACACTTCAAGAACTTTGCATACAATTCATGGTCCTTGAGAGTTTGTATAACCACTTTAAGATGATTAGCATGCTCCTCTTCCTCCTTTCAATACATCAGAATATCATCAATAAACACAATCACAAAAATATCAAGATATAGTCTAAATACCCTATTCATCAAATCCATGAAAGTTGTAGGTGCATTAGTCAACCCAATGATGAAAGCTACAGGTGCGTTAGTCAACCCAAAGGACATGACCAAGAACTCAAAATGGCCATACCGTGTCCTAAAGGCTATCTTTGGAATGTCACTTTCCTTCACCTTCAACTGATGGTAACCCGATCTAAGGTCCATTTTGGAGAAGCAAGTAGTACCCTGAAGTTGATCAAATAGATCATCTATCCTGGGAGGAGGATATTTATTCTTTATTTTACCTTGTTCAGTTGTCGGTAGTTTATGCACATTCTAAAAGATCCATCTTTCTTACACACGAATAGGACAGTAGGACCCCAAGGAGAAATACTAGGCCTTATGAAACCATTCTCTAACACGTCTTTCAATTACTCTTTTAATTATTTCAACTCAGCAGGGGCCATTTTATAAGGTGGAATTGACATGGGTTGGGTCTCTGGGACAACATCAATCCCGATGTCAATCTCCCTGTCAGGAGGGACTCTAGGCAGATCATCAGGAAACACTTTAGGAAACTTATTCACAATCAAGACTGATTCAAGAATAGAAGATTCAACATCATCAGACTTAACTCGTACGAGATGATAAATACAGCCTTTGGAGATCAACTTTCTGGCTCTAAGATAAGAAATAAATTTGTCCTTAGGTGCAATAGAACTCCCTTTACACTCTAGAATAGGCTCATTAGGAAATTAAAACTTAACAATTCGGTATCTACAGTAAATAAAAGCATAATAGATGTGAACCCAATCTATGCCAAGTATCAAATCAAAGTCAACCATCTCTAATTCTACCAAGTCAGCTAAGGTATCAATATGATAAATGGAAAACTATATAACTATTGTAAACTCTCTCAGCTATGATAGACTCACCAGTAGGAGTGGATATAGCAAAATACTCTAGAAGAATCCCAAATGTACTATCCACATAAGGAGCCATAAAAGATAAGGTGGCACCTAGATCAAGCAACATGTAACAATCAAAGGTAAAGACTCAAAGCATACCCGTAATAATATTTGATGCAACCTCCTGATCCTATCTATTACCTATAGCATAAAGACGGTTCATCCCACCTCTTGTGCCCTTACTAGTGCCCCTCTGATGATTTCTAGCTAGGAGTGCTATGGAGCATTGTGGTTTGCCACTCACCTTACCTCATCTCCTCTTTAGGCACTCAAACAGGAAGTGACCAGTCTGTCTATATGAATAGCACACATCCTTACCCACACAGCACTCACCAAGATAAAGCTTATTATACTTGTCACAGGGTGACTTTCTCCTCGCACCTTGGGTCATACTAGCCTGAGATTGTGCACTCTGAGCCCTAAAATTCTGCTAACCTTGAGACTTCTGATCATATCTATTTGGCTAGATGGGTGCACTCGCTATAGAGGTTGTCTGATGAGATGATCTCTTCTGAAAGTAGGACTTGTCACCCTTATTCTGTCTCTGTTTGCTAGCCTCATGCCCAGCTACTTTTGCTTTTCTGTTCATCTTCTCCTCTCTCTCTCTTCTTATCGTACTCTATCTGTTGGGCATACACCACAATCCTAGAGATATCCATGTTGGGGATCAACAAATCTGCCTTGCTCTCCTTCTGCACATGTCTACCCAAGCCGGACACAAATTTCCTCATACTAGCCCTCGTATCTTGCACCATCTCCAAAGCATACCTAATCCTAGGGCCTAGATGTGACACGATGAATGGGGAACCCGAAGGTACCCCAAACAAGCCTCTTAGCATATCATCACACATGCTTGGTTGCGAAAGCATACAAAGACATATACATTTAAAAGTAAGGGCAATGGGACTAAGGAAAAAAAACTTACATAAACATCAAAGTCAAAAGTTAAGAATCAAGCTCATACATAGTACACACCATGTCCAACAAACACCTCTAAAATATAAAAAGAGCAGGGGCCAAGACAAAGTAACCAGGCTCACCTTCATAGTGAAAGATAACATAAGATAGTGTCTCAATGCATAGATAATAAAGAAAAAACATAAACCAAAGTCCTAAAAATAGAGGACTCACCAACAAGCTTGCAATAGCACCGTCTAGCCATGTGGAGGAGGAGGAGGATCTACTCGGGCACCAGTTCCTACATGGTGATATCATGTAGGAAAGAGTATACATTAGTACGTTTGAATGCACCCAACATATGGGATGTAATGCAGCAAGAGATAGGCATCATAATTTAAAATGCAAAATGATAAAAAAAAGCATATTATATCAAGATGGCATGTATGATAAATGCATAAGTAAATCATGCTTAAGTACATCATGCTCATATAGAATATCATATGTGAAGAAGGAGACCAAGCAAGCTATCCAGGGTATAAACCCCTTGGTGGTTGATGGTGGTCATACCCCACCATCCATGGTGATAAAGTATAAACCTCTCGCATAGTTACCTGGGCTTTGTTCCCACTAGATCGGGCATGGTCTATGGAACACTTTATATAGGATTCACCATAGGCTCTAATGCAACATCTTATGTAGGAATAAACATATACATAAACTCATTCATCAGAAAATCATTCATATCATATCTCATGCTTTGGACCTTCAATTCCTCAAGAAACCATAGCTGGACATTTTATCAAACACCTTGGGGCATGTAATGGGGGTAAAAGAGCATGCAATTTAGAGATGAAATCATAAAGGAAAATCAGTGGTAAAGCGTTTAATCAACACCTTTCAACACCCCTAAAAAAGACATTCATGTCAAAACCCATCATGAAATCCAACACTGGATCCAAAATTTAAGATCAAAACATGCTAAAACCACCATACTTTCATAAACTAAAATCACTGTCAGTAAATTTCTCAATATTCAAGACCCACGTATAAAATCACTTTAAATCATGCAATATTAAGTAAAAGAGGGTTTAGGCACCATGGGTGGAAGCACCCAATGGTTTAACACCACATACCTTAGCTTTGGAGAAGTTCTTGGTGAAGGTTGATAATAGAGACTTGAAGCTTGAAGAGAATCCTTAAATCTGGATGAGGCTTTTGGGTTTTGAGTTTGGGAGTGAAAATATGACTATTTGTTTGAATGAGTGTTGGGAAATGTTTTCAGGAATATAAAAGTGAAAATTGACTAAGTATGACTAAAAATACGTTTGGAAATTTGGGCCCAACACTTAGAATACTTTGGACCACACTTAAAAATTTTTAGGTGACCAAAAACACATATCCACATCACAGAGAGGACGCGGAGATGATTTTACACTATGGCTATCCCAAGGCGCATCGCGGAGGCATCGCGGAAAGCCCTTTGAAATTCGTCCTATAATTGTTATTCTTTCTCTGTTAAATCGAGGTTAGACCCTTTTTCACCTAATTTGGATCCCATGATCACAAATATAAAGTCGAATTTTCAAAATAACAAATGGATTTTTTGATACAAAGAAATCAAAATTTTGGGCATTTCGAGGCATGTTTTGGGGCACTTTTGGGGGTCATTTCAATATATTCCCATTGGAAAAATTTGTCCCTGAATGTAAAAGAGACGTACAAGGCAAGAGTGATCATGAATAAATCATCCCCAACAAGAATGCAACATAACATGTAAAACACCATATTCAAAATCTCATTATAAGAGTACAATCATCTTAAGTTTACCATCTTAAGCGTAAATGCATATGAATGTCATAAGGGGATGAAATGTAAGAATTGAAGTCACATATAAAACTTAGGAGTAGTACCTTAGTCTTGAGTGGAGTGAAAAATATAAGATATCACTTTTGCATGTCCGCTTAGGCCTCCCAAGTAGCACTTTCGACTTGTTGGTTCTTCCAAAGGACCTTAACGGATGCTACCTCTTTATTTCTCAATCTCTTTATTTTCCTATCAAAGATATAAACTGGACCTCATAGGTTAAGTAGTTCTCAATAACACCCACAACATTAAGAGGCACAATGGCATTAGGATCACTAACATATTACCTCAACATAGAGACATGGAATACTGGATGAACTAAATTCATTTCACTAGGCAACTTCAACTCATATACTACCTTGCCAACCCTCCTTATCACCTCATAAGGACTAACATACTTGGACTCAACTTCCTTTTTTTGCCAAACCAAATCACACCTTTCATCAGAGGAACCTTCAAACAAACCCAATCATCCACTTGGAATTCTAAGTCTCTTCTTCTCACATCGGCATAGGATCTTTGATGATTTTGGGTTGTCTTCAATCTTTCCCTAATCAACTTAAACTTCTCAAGAGCATCCATAACCAGATACAGTCCCAACAAAGCCACTTCTCCAACCTCAAACCAACCCACTGGTAATCTACAACCTCTCTCGTAAAGGGCCTCAAAAAGAGTCATATCGATGCTAGAGTGATAGCTATTGTTGTAGGCAACCTCAATCAATGGAAGATGGTCATCCCAGCTACCTTTAATCTCCAAGACACAAGCCCTAAGAAGATCTTCAAGTGTCTAAATTGTCCTTTTGGCTTGTCCATCCATTTGAGGGTGAAAGGTCATACTAAGATAATCTTTGGTACCAAGACCCCTTTGAAAAGATTTCCAAAAGTGTGAAGTAAATTATGTATCACGATCCGACATAATGGATAAGGGAACCCCATGTAGCCTCACTAACTCATGGATGTACAACCTTGCATACTCCTCAGCCCCATATCTAGTCTTAACCGATAAAAAGTGAGTCGATTTTGTCATTCTATCAACCACCACCCGAATGGAATCAAAACCTTTCCTAGTCTTGGGCAACCCAACCACAAAGTCCATGTTAATCGCCTCGCACTTCCAAGTAGGAAGATTTGTGTCTTGGGTTAGACCACTTGGCCTTTCATGTTCGACTTTGACTTATTGACCACTATGGCAATCAAAAAAAATTGGCAATATCTCTCTTCATGCCTCCCCACCTATACACCTCCCTCAAGTCTCTATACATTTTGGTAGAGCCGGGGAGGATAGAATAAGAGGAAAATTATGGGCTTCATCAAGAATTTTGTCCCTCAAACCATCAACACATGGAACACACAATCTATCTTGGTATATAAGGGACCCATCTCCCCATTGGGAGAAAACCTCTATTTTGCCCTCTTTCACCAAGGCCTTCAACTCAAGCAAGGAGGAGTCTAGATCTTGTTTAGCTATTACCTCATCAATCAAGAAGATTTAGAACCATCAACAGCAATAACACCATCACCTATATATTCTAACCTCACCTCCAATCTAGCCAATCTATGCACCTATTTATCCATCTCCCTATCACTATCATCCACATGAGCTAGGCTACCCATAGACACCTGACTCAAAGCATCCGCTACAACATTACCTTACCCAGATAACAATGCACACTCATGTCGTAGTTCTTACGGAGTTCTAGCCACCTTCTTTGTCTCAAGTTAAGACTTTTTGAGTGAAGACATATTCAGGGCTCTTATGATCGGTGAAGACATCAACATGCACCTGCATACAAATAATGTCGCCAAATCTTTAGTGTAAATACCACGACGGCTAATTTAAGATCATGTGTAGGATAGTTCTTTTCATGTACCTTGAGTTGCCTAGAAGTATAGGCTATGACCTTACCATTTTGCATTAATACACAACCTAAACTAACTCTAGATGCATCACAATACATAATAAAACCCTCAATCCCATCATATAGAGACAATATAGGAGCAGATACAAGTCTATCTTTCAATGTTTGGAAGCTTTTCTCGCACACATTGGTCCACACAAACTTCACCTTCTTTTGAGTCAATTTTGTCATAGGAGAAGCAATGGAGGAGAACCCATTCACAAACCTTCTATAGTAACCCATAAGGCCCAAGAAACTGCTAATATCCGATGGGGTCAATGGCCAATTACTAATCACATTGGTTTTCTTAGGATTTGCTTTTATGTCATCCCCCAATACCACATGACCCAAGAATGCAACCTCCTTCAACCAAAATTCACACTTATCATATTTAGCATACAATCTCTCCTACCTTAACCTTTGCAACACAAACCTCAAATGGCCCATATGCTTTTCTCTACTATGTAATAGATCAAAATATCATTAATGAAGGCCATCAGAAAGGAATCAAGGTAGGGCTTGAAGATTCAATTCATTAGGTCCATGAAGATGGCCGGTGCATTAGTTAACCCAAAGGACATCACCACAAATTCATAATGCCCATATCTATTTTGAAAGGCCATCTTAGGAATATCACACTCCCTCACCATCACTTGATGGTACATGGACCGAAAATCACTCTTAGAGAAAACGCTAGCCCCTTGCAATTGGTCAAACAAGTCATCAATCCTTAGAAGAGGATCTCTATTCTTTATAGTGACCCTATTGAGTTTCCGGTAGTCAATACATATTCTAAGCGACCCAGCTTTCATCTTTACAAATAACACTAGTATACCCTAAGGGGATTGGCTAGGTCTCATAAATCCCTTCTCCAACAAATCCTTCAATTGCTCCTTTAACTCCTTCAACTCCGTCGAGGCAATATGGTAAGGGGAATAGAGATAGGTTGGTTGTCGGGAAGGAGATCTATACTGATATCTATCTCCCTTTTAGGAGGTACACCGGGAAGGTCATTAGGAAGACATCAAGAAACTCATTCACAATTGGAACTGACTCAATAGAAGGGACTTTGGGCTCCACATCATTGACTCTCACAAGACGATATAAACATCCCTTGGAAATCAACCTATTTTCTTTAATGCATGAGAAGAACGTACCCCTTACTACTATATCATAACTTTCCCACTTAAGGACGGGTTCATTTGGAAATTGAAACTTGACCCTATGAGTTCTACATCAATAGAAACATAGTATGCATGCAACCAATCCATCCCCAGAATAACATCAAAATCAACCATAGCTAATTCAAAAAGATTACAAGGTAGGATTTCATGCAATATGCAAATTTGACAATTCCTATACACCCTGCACGCAATAATAGATGCACTAATAGAAGTAGACACTTCATATGACTCATGCAACAACTCTGACTCAATATGAAACTTTGTAACAACAAAGGGGTTAACAAAGGAAAGGGTGGCACCCAGATAAATCAAATCATATGCATCAAGATCAAAACTTTTTAATATACCGACAACAACATCGGGTACCTTACAAACACCTTGCCTCCAATGCAAAGCATAAAGGCAATTGTGTATTAGAGCACCACCTTGAAGACCACCTTTACCCAATGGAACCGCATTTGCACCCTGAACCTTGCCATGGTTTCTTGGACAATCTACTTTCTTGTAGCTAAGCTTTCCATATTCAAAGAATGCATTGGAACCCTTCAAGCATGGACTCCCTCCACATCTAGGACATATATCATTAGGAGCCATCCCAAAATTACCTTGAGGCCTAGGAAATTTATTGGCAAACCCCCTATTAGTAGCATGAGGAGGCCTTTGGCCTTGAGGAAGTCTAACACCCTTGGGAAACTTGCCTTCAAATCGGGCACTGTTGGCCTTATGGCCCCTCATCTTTCTCAACTTCTCCTCTTCCATTTGATCGACATATGTCATCAATTGATATAAGTCCATGTCAGTAATAAGCATTGTGGACCAGCACTCTTCATTTACCAAATTGGAGACCCCCATAACAAACTTGTTCATCCTTGACCTAAAACTGGCCACCAAGTGAGGAGAAAACATTGAGAGTTGATTAAATTTGAGGGCATACTCCCTAATACTCACACAACCTTGCTTTAAGTTCATAAACTCAACTAACTTTGTTTCCCTAAGCTTGATAGGGAAAAACCAATTAAGGAAGGCCAACTTGAATTCCTCCCAAAGAACCACATAGCCATTACCTTTCTCACCTTTCCATTGATCAAACCAAATTTGGGCCACCCTTTGAGTTGGTACGTCACCAACTCCGCCTTGTCATTTGGCCCCTAACCTATAATAGACAAGATTTTGTAGATTTTATCAATAAGTCTTGTGGATCTTCATCCACCTTTAACCTATGAAAAACTGGAGGATTCATCTTCATGAAATTTCTTACCCTAGATCTCGGGGTAGTAGCCCTAAGGGGCTTGGTCCCCTTATTGGACTTGATTGGCGACCACTTGGGCAAGCATAGTAGGGCATCCCGGAGCTTACCATTGGTAGGTTGCTCCTCGGGAGTTTGGGCCCGTCTTACTCTTGTATTCGGCATGATCTAGCATAACAAAGAGTAATCATTAGGGGGAATACTTATCATAACTCTATAATACAACTTAGGACATGAAGAAGGGAAATATTTCCTAAAATGTCTCATAGACTCCTATTCATAGTCATGGCATTCTTCACAACCATGAATAGGACCCTAATCAATGTGGTCTATTGGACTTCAGGGATTTATCAACGTAGTGCTCTGATAACAAGTTTGTCATAACCCAAGCCTAGGGCCTAGACATGACATGGCAAATAGGGAACCCGAAGGGACCCCAAACAAGTCTCTTAGCATATTGTCACACATCCTTAGTTGCGGAAGCATAAAAATAAATATATAAATAAAAGTAAGGGCAATAGGATTAAGGGAAAAAAACTTGTATAAACATCCAAGTCAAAATTCAAGAATCAAGATCACATATTTTACACACCTTGTCTAACATACACCTCTAAAACATAGAAAGAGCAGGGGCCAAGACAAATTAACTGGGCTCACCCTCATAGTCAAAGCTAACATAATATAGTGTCTCAATGCATGGATAATGGATAAAAGACATTAACTAAAGTCACCGAAATAAAAGACTCACCAACAAGCTTGGAATAACACCACCTAGCCATGTGGAAGAGGAGGAGGATCAACTCGGGCACCGGTTCCTACATGGTGATATCATGTAGGCAAGAGTATGCAAAAGTACATTTGAATGTACTAAGTATGTGGGATGCAATGCAGCAAGAGATAGGCATCATAATTCAAAATGCAAAATGATAGAAAATAAGCATATTATAGGAAGATGGCATATATGATCAATGCATAAGTAAATCATGCCTAAGTATATCATTCTCATATAGAATATCATATGTGAAGAATGAGACCAAGCTAGATTTTCAAAGTACAAACCCCTTGGTAGGTTGGTGATGATAGCACCCACCACCCTAGTGTGTGAGGTACGAACTCCTCATCAAGATTGGTGATGATAACATCCATCACCTTAGTGTGTGAGGTACAAAGCCCTCATCAAGGTTAGTGATGATATCACCCATCACCCTAGTGGTTGAGATGTTGATCCCTTAACTAGGTTACCCAGATCGGGCATAGTCTAATACAACACTTTATATAGAATATATCATATACATAAGCTTATTTCATCATCATATAGTCAATCATATCATATCTCATGCTTTGGACCTTCAACTCTTCAAGAAACTAGATCCGGACATTTTATCAACCCTTAGAGGGTGTGTAATGCTAGTATAAAACCATGAAATATAGAGATGAAATCATACAAGAAAATCCATTGTAAAACCATCAATTAATAC
>JAOTQJ010008602.1:0-18152 GCA_025642045.1 Solanum sejunctum
TTTCCGATCAAAAATATAACTAAGACAACTTCAATATCCCTCAGATTTTCACAACATATGACACTTAAAACAGAAATAAGACAAGTGAAACAAAGGCGTTACCTTTTTTGGGGCAGCGAACTAGGATTACGAGCTTAACAATGAACTTCGACACCATCAAAATAGGAGTTGTAGCAACTGAATCGGGCTTTTTGGCTAAAATCGACCTGGAATCAATTAAGTATTGCCAAGATTCTTGACCATCAATAGCTCACTGTGTGCTTATTTCCGATTTTCAACCTGTCCCGACTTCGAATTCGATTTTTCTCCCCTGTTTTCAACTCGTCCCCCGACTCGAATTCAATTTTTCTTCCCCCGTTTTCAACTCGTCCCCTGACTTTCCCTCAATTTTTGTTCCCAAAAAATCCCCCCGTTTTCTTCCCGAACTCGTTCTCTATTTTTCAACTCCCCGTTCTCTCCACTGTTCCTTCTGAACTCCTCCCCCTCCGAAAACAGATTATATGGGCAAAAAATAGAGCAACGGTCGGCTCGACAAAGGAGTATGGGATTTAGCACGCGTGAGGGATAAATGATAATGGGATTATAGGCTTGTCAGAGACGTTAGTGCGATATGGTTTCAGTCGGGTCTGGGATTCATCTAGTTTTTCTTTGGTTGGTTGAGGAAAACGTGAAAGGGAGGAAGAGAAGAAGCGGGTAAGGGGATAGGAGTCGCGACGGCTACGGTGAGGGTGACGGGAGGGAAGGGACGGCGGCGATTAGGTTTTCTTTCATTAGGTTCTGCTGGTTCTGGGTTTTTTTTCTTTTAAAATGAAGAAGAAGATGATATAGAAAGGAAGATTGGGGGCGCGTGAATCACACGCGCCCGCCTTAATTAATTAATTTTTTTTTTTTTGGTTAAAAAATTGTTAAAATAAAAAATAAGACTCGATAATTAATTTGACACCGTGGAGGGTAAAAATTGGGTGTCAACAGTGGTAAATGCTTGAGGGATTCGAATGCTTGCCATGGGTATGAAAAGGTAAGCCATATTTTTTTATTGTTCCTACGCTCAAAATAAGGGTAAATATAGTCATCCTTAAGGACAAGGTGCTCATGTTGGTCAAAGGGCACAAGGAGGCTAACAAAGGGGTGTTCCACGCCAAAATTGGATTTATGCACTTCAAGGAAGGAGAGGAGTGGAGGAGGTGTCCGATGTTGTTACTGGTATGTTAAAGTTTATGATTGTGATGTGTATACTCTATTAGATCCGGGTGCTACTTTCTCCTTCATTACTTCTTTTGTTGCTAACAAGCTTCATGGATGTCTCGAATTGTTGTATGAACCCTTTTAGATGTCTACCCCTATTGGTGAGTCTACCATTGCTAGAAGTGAGGGGTTGTCCCATGTTTATATTGCATAAAGCACTGCCTTGTGATTTTATTGAACATGACATGGTGGATTTCGATGTCATTCTTAGGATGGATTGGTTGCATACACATCATGCTTTCATTGATTATAGAACTAGCAGGGTTAAGTTCTAATTTTCTAATGAGCTCGTCTTTGAGTGGAAGGTCATGATTCAGCAGTTAAGGTAGGTTTATTTCTTGTATTAAGGTCTGGCACTTGATTTCTAAGGGTTATATTTACCATCTCATTAGGATTCGGGATATTGAGTATAAAGTCCCTCCGATCGAGTCGATTTTAATTGTGAACGAGTATTTTTATGTCTTTCCCAATGAACTTCATAATGTACCTCCTGAAAGGAAGATAAATTTTGGTATAGATCTTTTCCTCAATACTTAACCCATTTATATTCCTCCTTACCGTATAGCCTCGGTAGAGTTAAAGGAATAGTTGAAAGATTTATTAGAGAAGCATTTTATAAGACCTAGTATGTCACCTTGGGGTGCACCATTATTTTTTGTAAGGAAGAAAGATGGCTCACTTAGAATGTGCATCGACTACTGGTAACTCAATAAGGTCACAGTAAGTATCCCTTGACAAGGATAGATGACCTATTTGATCATATACAATGTGCTAGTCATTTTTCTAAGATTGGTCTTCAATTCGGATACCACCTAATGAGGGTGAAGGAGTATGATATTCCCAAGATGGCTTTTTGGACTAGATATTGGTATTTTGAATTTGTGGTAATGTCATTTGGCCTAACTAATGCACCAGTGATATTTATAAATCTCATGAACAGGGTCATTAAACCATACCTTGATATGTTTGTGTAGGTCTTCATAGATGACATATTGATTTACTCCTAGAGTGAGGAAGAGCATATGAAACATTTGAGAATAGTATTGCAAACTTTAAGGGATGAGAGGTTATTTGTTAAGTTCAATAAACGTGAATTTTAGTTGAGGGAAGTTTCATTCCTGGGGCATGTGGTGTCGGGATATGAAAATAAAGTGGACCCTAAGAAAGCAGAAGTAATAAGAAATTAGCCTAGGCTCTTAACTCCAATAGTCATTAGGAGTTTCTTACACTTAGCAGGTATCACAGGAGGTTTGTGAATAGTGTTTCCTTAATTTCTTCTCCTATGACAAAATTGACTCAAAAAAAGCAAAATTTATTTGGACCGATAAATGTGAATAGAGTTTTCAAACTTTGAAAGACAAACTTATATTTGCTCCCATTTTGACTCTACCGGAAGGGTTAGAAGGGTTTGTGGTTTATTATTATTCTTCAAGGGTTGGTTTGGGATGTGTATTGATGTGAAGTGGCAAAGTCATAGTATATGCTTCTTGAAAATTAAAGGTGCGTGAGCGTCATTATCCCACCTATGATCTTGAGTTAACGGTCATGGTATTTGCTTTTTGAAAATATGCCATCATTATTTATATGGGGTTCATATAGACATATTTACCAATCACAAAAGTCTCCAATATGTGTTCACACAAAGAGATCTCATTTTGAGGCAAAGAAGGTGGTTAGAACTCAGTAAAGATTATGACATGAGTGTGCACTACCATCCTAGCAAAGCTAATGTTATGGCCAGTGCTATGAGTGTCATAGAAGGTGTAGCTCATATTGGTGATGGCAAGAAAGAAGTGGCTAGAGAAGTTCACTGGTTAGGTTGGGAGTCCAGTTGAATAAAGTTAAAAATAGAGGTGTGGTTGTTATTGATGGTTTCAAATCTTCATTGTTTAAGGAGGTCACGTCAAAACAAGACCTACACCTTACCTTCTTAGAATTGAAGGCTTTGGTGAAGGATGAAAAAGTGGAGGTTTTCTTCCAAGGGGGAGGTGGTTTCCTTAGATACCACAGTAGGTTTTGTGTTCCTAATGTTGATGGGTGAAAGGATTTGCTCTTACAAGAGGCACATAATTGGTCCTACTATATTCATCCTGGTTCTACAAAGATGTCTAGAGACTTGAGGGACGTATATTACTGGGGTGGTACGAAAAGAGATTGCTAGATTTGTAGCTGGTTGTCACAATTGCCAATAAGTCACACCTGAACATCAAAGGTTGACTAGCCTAGCGCAAGACATAGAAATCCCTAATTGGAATTTAGAAGAGATCAATATGGATTTTGTGATTGTGTTACCAAATACTAGGAAGCATTTTGATTCCATTTGGGTTGTTGTAAATAGAATGACAAAATTAGCTCAGTTTCTACCGGTTAAAACAATGGTGCCGAAGATTATTGTAAGATATATATATTCATGAGTTGGTCAAGTTTCATGGGGTACCATTGTCTAATATTTTGGATTGGGGTGCTCAATTCACTTCTCACTTTTGGAGATCCTTCTAAAAGGTTCCTAGTACCAAAGTCAATCCTAGCACTGCGTTTCATCCTTAAAAGCATAGGCAAGTGGAACGGATAGTTCAAACTCTTACAGATATGCTTAAGGATTGTGTTTTGAATTTCAAAGTTAGTTAGGACGAATATTTTTCTCTTATTGAGTCTGCTAACGAAAATAGCTATCTCTCTAGTATTGGGATAGCTCCCTTTGAAGCCCTATATGGTAGGCAATCGAGGTCCTCAATTGGGTGGTTTGATGTGGGGGAAAGTGCTTAATTGGGACCATATTTGGTCATGAAATCTTTGGAAAAAGTGAGCTTTATAAGGGAGAGATTGAATATGACTCAAAGTAGGCAAAGGTCCTACTCTCGACACAAGAAAGAGAGATCTTGAGATTGATGTTGGTGATTGGTTGTATTTAAAGGTCTCACCAATGAAGGGTGTCGTTCCGTTTGGTAAGACAGGAAAGTTGACCCAACGTTTATAGGGGTTTATAAAGTTGTGAGAAGAATTAGTAAGATTGCCTATGAATTAGAGTTGCCCAGGGAGATGAGTATGGTTCATCTGGTCTTCCATGTGTCTATGTTAAGGAAGTATGTAGGTGACCCAAGTTCTATAGTAACCTTGGATTTTATGGGTGTTATAGAAGATAACTTGACTTATGAGGAATTCCCAATTGGAATAGTTGATAGACAAGTGAAGAGGTTGAGAAACAAAGAGGTGGTGTCGGTCAAAGTCCTTTTGGAAACATCAGTAACTCAAAAGTGCCACATAGAAAGCTAAAATCGATATGAAAAATTGATATCCTCACCTTTTACATTCTAATCAAGCTTGAGGTAATATGATTCTCCTATCTTAGGATCTTCTTTCCTTGCACACCATTCTCATGACAGTTATGTACGTTTATGTGGTTTTGAGGTTGCATAGTAATTGTTAATTGAAACGTGGAATAAAAACTTTGAGTGGTATATGTGTTGCATTTTGTATATGGTGCATTTAGCATATAGCGCATGAACCCATTCCTTAGATCTTGCCTTAGCACATTAAGGGACGAACATTACCAAGGGTGAGATATTATAAGACCGCGCCTATGAGAAGTATAAAAGATGCAAAAAAAAGTAAGCTTTGGAAAAATTGGAACTGTCCACTTTTATGAGAGGGTTTATGGCCTATAGCAGGGTTCGGAGAACCTAGACAGACTTGGTAAACATTAGCATCTTTTAGAAGTCCAATCTATGACTTATCAAATAAACAGTAAAATCTTCTACGAGTCCTAAATTACATCATCGAATGTGAATCAGAGAAGGGTCTCTCTGAAGTTTGTAAAAGGCCCATCATATGGAACCCTATATACGACCCATAAAATAGTCTACGACCCATAAACAGGGTGTCAAGTTTCTAGCAAATGATTAAATGGTTTGCACTCTCCAAGTGTTTTTAGCTTCTCTTCATCGTAGTTCAGGTCAAGATCAATTCTATGATTGTTAAAAGTTTCTTGTGTTTGGTTTGGAACTGAAATTAGCCTTTTTCTCTTGTGATAGGGCATGTGTTTGATTGTATATATGGTAAAATTAAATGCTTCTTACTTTTTCATTCTTTTCCCTGCTTATATGCATATTCCCAGTTGCAATGTTAATTCCTTATGGCATGACTCATATTTCTCTATTTCAACTCGTAATATGATTAATCATGAGTTGTTTGTTAGCTTGTCGAATTAAGGTCGTCAAGAGAGTATGTAGGCATAATGTATTGGGTATTGATATCATTTTCCCTCTTTGGACTTTCTTTGTAGTTTGTAAAATTACTATTTGTGATGTTCTTTGGTAAACTCATAAGCTATTTTACATATTTAGTGTAACACCTCTCATGCGCTTTGGAAAAATGCCCCTATAGTGTATTTCTTGAATATCTCAACATTCATGCATTATTTTGCAAATCCAACTTCATATTCCTTTTCAAGGGGCAACATTGTGTAGGAAAGGGGTGGTCTTCAATTTTTAGATAACCAGTAGAAAAATAATTTTTCACTATAGGGGATGAACCAGGAAGGATATGTGACCATTCTACATCACTAACATATCGCACATTAGTGCTAAAATTAAACTTCACAAAAAAATGTACTAGTCTACTACAAGTCTGCATCATAGACTTATCGCGGACTAGTTGAATAGGTTCCTCTATTTTCTATTTTCTTTATTACCTATTCGAGTAATGTATGCCCAACACTCGGAGTCAAGGCAATCCCTTAACTCCACTTGATCCAAAGATCTACCAAACTATAACGAGAATAGCCCAAGAAAATGCCAATAATGCGGCCAATGCAGCCTTGAACAAGGACGATAATGATGATGATAGGAATGAGAACCCACCTCCTTTGGAGGAAATTCCATAGCCTCAAGAGTTCACTTCAAATGCTTACCAATGAAATTAGTACAGGTTGAAC
Organism: Solanum sejunctum; assembly: GCA_025642045.1. NCBI lineage: Eukaryota > Viridiplantae > Streptophyta > Magnoliopsida > Solanales > Solanaceae > Solanum > Solanum sejunctum. The sequence continues at coordinate 6,179 of JAOTQJ010008602.1, forward strand.
CCCATGGCTATGGATGCAATGGGAGCTATTGTGTTGCCACCACTACAGGCAGACACAAAAGTTTACAGTCTCTAGTAGGTTACTTCAGATACTGTGAACCATTGGTTGTTTATGGGCATACCATCAGAGGATCCACATAGCCACTTGCACAATATATCATTTATTTGTAAGAGTATGATAGGAACACAGAATTTATCTATAGATGTTGTGGGACTGCGTGTCTTCCCATTGTCTCTCAGAGATAGTGCAGTAGTATGGTTATTTAAGCTCCTACAGAGTTCAATCACTACTTGGCCAGATTTGTAGAAGGCCTTTTTAGAGAGGTACTTCCCTATATTGAAGAAACTCAAGTTGAAGGATTAAATCAAGAACTTTGAGAAACTTCCGATGATTCGATAAGCACTACATGGGAGTTATTTACTGAATGTCTAAGGAGCACTCCTGATCACAAGATAGTTGATGATGCCTTGGGTGAGATCTTTTACCATCGCCTTGATGAGAACAGTTAGGGTTGTGCTGACACTATCGTAGGAGCATGTTTCTAGATCAACATTTGCAAGGATTGTCAAGCGTAGAGAGCAAGTGTTCAAGATAGATCATGCATGGGGACAGTGTGATAGAGCTTCAGTGAATGGTTCATATGCTATTAGTGCTGGTTCAGAGCAAGCGAAAATCAATAAAGAAATTATGCAGTAGCTTGCTCAACTTTTCATAAAAATGGATGTGGTGATCAAGTAGACCCAAGAGAGAGTAAACACAGTGGTTCACCAATCTCCATGTGCACCTATCTATAAGGATCCATACTATAAGGAGGATGCTTGTTTTGTGAATGATCAGACGGAGGGTTTCTGGACCAACCTCCAAGGGTCTAATTAGGACTATTGGTGCCAAGGTCAAGAAAATCAAAGTCGAAACTATGGTAGAGATAGAGCTTTCAGCTACAACTGTGGTGGTTATTATGATTAGAATAGGGGTCCAGATGTTGATTGGGGTCATAGAGAAGGATTTAGAAATGGTCCTTAAGTGCCACCACACAATCGGGACACAGGTACAAGCAATTCCAGAATTGAAGAGATGTTTAACTACCTATTAAAATAGGCTAATAAATAGAATAAGACTCTAAAGAGAATGAAATCAGATATTTCAAGAATAAATGAAAAGATAGAGTCTCATTTTGTGCTTATAAAAAAGCTTGAACAATAGTTTGGTCAAGTGTCAACTCAGTTGAATCAGCTTCAAAAGGGTATATTGCCTAGCAACATAGTGCAAAATCCTAAGAATGAAGGAAAATGGATGGCGATTACTACTAGGGGTTGCAAGAGAACAATTGCTCCTCCCATGTCGGTTGATGAGAAAGATGTTCATGAGAAGATAGTTGCAACAAAGAATGCAGATGAAGGAGATAATAGTGGTAAGGATGGGGTGAGTGAAGCAGCTAAAGCATCACAGAAATTTAAGCCTGTCCCTAGGCCTTCTCCTCCTTTCCCTCAAAGAATGAAAAAGAGAGAAGAGGAAGGTAAGTTCAAACACTTTCACTCCATGCTTAAGCAACTATGTATCAACATCCCTCTCATTGGAGGCATTAGAGAAAATGTCAGGCTATGCCAAATATATGAAGGAATTGGTCACCAAAAAGAACATTATGAGTTTGGAGTTTCTCAAGAGCTTCAACATTGTAGTGTTATCACTATAAAGTCCTTAGCTCAGAAGCATAAAGATCCGGTGATTTTGCTATACCTTGCACCATAGGTGATATGGAGTTCCCAAGGTCACTAGGTGATTTATGTACTGGCGTCAATTTGATGCCCCTTGCGGTCTAGAAGAAGCTTGCATTTGGAGCCCTTACTCATACTAGAATGCGATTTTCAATGGCAGATTGAACGGTGAAAAAGCCTCTGAGGATACTTTATGATGTGTTGGTTAAAGTGGAGAAATTCATATTCCCCGCAGACTTTTTGTGATTCTTGATTATGAGGTTGACTTTGATATCCCAATCATCTTGGGAAGACCATTCCTACCCACTGGACGAGCCCAAGTGGATATGAAAGCTGGTCAACACAGGTTTAGGTTTAATGATGAAGAAGTCATATTAGACATTCGTCGATCCATGAAGCATTTAGATGAGCTCAAGAGTGAAGTCTGGGCAATTAGTGAAGTCTGAGTATCAATTTTCCTAAGTTAGGTCGCGACAATAAATCAGGCACTTCTTGGGAGGCAACCCAATTGTTTTGATGTAGTAGCATAGTTATAGGTTTATTTTCAATTTTATGATTCATAGGTAGTTGTTTTCTTGTGTTTTGATTGTTATTTTGTACAACGGGTTGGTTGCATATTCAATAAAAATATATTATGCAAAGTATGCAGGTACTTGACCAAATCAGCAAATTTGGCTAAGAAGAGCATCAAGTTGAGTTTGTATGACTAGGTTTCTGAGTCGTAACTCGTTTACAACTCATACCCCATCTCACAAAAGTTCGAGTGAGTAGGAAAAATATGCACTCTAATCCACCAGCCAACTTTACAATTCATAGATTAACCTACGAGTCATGAATGGGGTTCATGGACCCAGTTAAGTTTTCTAAAATTCTTCTAATTGTGGAGGGTTCTGTGAAACCATGACTTACGAGATATAGAACCATCTACAACTCATAATTAGGGTTCCATAGTCCTAGGACAAGTAAATTTTTCAAATGACCTGGTACAAGTATAAAAGGAGGGGTCAATTTATTTTGACCCCATATTTTACCTAAATTGACTAAAATCACCCAACCGATCCCCACCCTTTTTTTGATCAATTTTCAACCACCGTGACCTATTTTTCGATGAGAATTTCGGCAATAGGGTTTCTTGATCATTCATCTTCTCTCTTTTGTTCAAGTTAGTTTCTACTCTTGGTAAGTTCTTAGTATAATTTTGAACCCTTAATTTGCCTTGTTTAATTGATTGAATTGATGATTATGATTATTATGGTGTTTAAACATGAAATCCTTGTTGAATTTGAATTTTGTTATATGAAATTGGGTTGCCCTTAGTCGATTTGTTAATTAGTTTCGAAATTGGGTATTTTGGTCTTATGAGTGCTCCTTGTTTATGCCAATTGAATCATCCATCACAAGTGATTGAATGATTGTTGTTTATAGAATTGGTGGGGGATGACATATGTGCATGATAGGTTGAACGAATTAGGGATAGTCGGAATGATAGGAGTTTTGATGTTTAAGCATCTTCGATGGAGTGATTATATGTTTAAATTATTGGCGGTAGGGTTGTATGATTGAAATCATGTGGAGAGTGTGTTACTACTTCGATACTGATAGAATTAGTTGTTGAAAATGTCTTTTGGGGTCTATGTGATGGACTTAGAAACTTAGGTGACTGAGATTTCTAGACCACAAGTGGATTTTACGACTTATAGAGCAATCTTTGAGTCGTAATGACCCCTTATGTACATTTCCAAAAACTTGATATTTTTGATTATCCATTAGACGAGACCTTCTATAAGTCATAGATCACTTTAAGACTCATAGGCAGGTCTCGTAGATCCCTACCTGAATTTAATTACTCACTGGAATATTCTATGAATCATAAATCACTTTACGAGCCATATCAGGTCGTATACCTTTACATTAACTAAAATTAGTTTAAACCATTGGTCTATGAGAACACTGTATGACTTATAGTATTCACTACGACTCATAGAGGGGCTTTTGTAGAAGCCTTCTACAACTAAACTTAGATAATTTTTATTTCTTGATTCTTGGGACTGACCATGGTACCTGTATGTCTATGTTTCAAGTACTATAGCCTACAAAGTGTAAAAATTCCAAGATTAAAGCTATAAGGATGAGGCTTAGAGATAAGCCTTCAGATGACAAGCAGACCCCTCAGTTGAGTGGGTCCCTAGAGATCCTCGATGTCAGATCGAACCCAAATGTTATGATATCATAGAATAGAGCCATAGCCAAAGTTGGGCGGACATAAGTTTTAGTCATTAGTCCTTCCTAATCTAAATATAAAGGTAGTGACGAGAGTTGGAGCAACATGACACAGATAACTCCATCAGGAGAGAAGTCCAATCCTGAGGAGGGCTCTGAGGAAGGAGCAGATATCGAGTCCTCCATCGCACCATCATCAGCAGCAGCACTGGATGCCTCTACTAACTGGTGGTGTGTCAAATACATGGAGGCGATATTCTTGGAGGGCATTCACCTAAGGAGCGGGGCAAGCTGACCCATTCTATCTATGAGGAGCCCTGGGTGATTTTTAATGGTTCGTGTCCCCAGTCTACAGGACATGATGATTTGTTATTAGCTCATGTGGATGACAAAGTCACTTGGATGGTACTCCCCAATGCTAGTGAGCGATTTGTACACATCCTACGCAGTCACCATTAAACAGTCTCTTCCAAAGAGGAAGAAACCTCTCACTCAGCCCAAGCTAACAGAGATACGAGTGAGGGGTTGGCGGGTAGGCACACCAGATGAGACTATCTGTTGTATGCTTTTTGGTCATAAGTATCATTTTGATTACAGGTTAGGGCAGGGCAGGAACTTATTGATCATGAACGATCCTAAGCATCAAGCTACACTTTTAAGATGGATGGTAGGGTTTATTGCAGAGCAGGGTCTGGAACCTACTTAGGTCACCACCCACATGAAGCCTATTGTCAAGGATTTGGTCAGCTTTTCCATTAAATTTTGGTGGGCTATTGTTCGATCATACATCTCTTTGACCTTGGCAGATTATACTCTTACATCAGAGCATGCAATTTTGGTTGTCAGCATCTTAGACACTATGACAGTGATTGAGCATGCTTCATTGCCAAGCAGATACATGAGGCCGCACTAAAGAGGGCTTCCTCCACCCCTTTCCCTTGCTTGATCTACAAACTCTATGTAGAGTCTAGGTGTAGATACTACACCAACTGGACCAATTATCTAAGACCCAACATACTTTAATGCCCAACCGGATCAAGGCTGATGAGAACTCAGTGGTACTCCAATGAGCACAGCCTCTACTTCTGGCAGAGATATTCTCCCCAGTGCCACCGCCTTTGGGTTCTAAGATGACACTACCACTACTGCTACTACTATAGAGAAGAGGCCCCTACAATATGGTACATATGAGAAGAGAGGGCGCACTACTTTTGCTACCGCACTAGAGGCCACTACATCACAGACTCCTACAAGGGGCATAGTGTAACACCCCACATCTTAAAATACTATTACAATGCAAATGAAACATGACATGGTTTGGACAAGTTAGCGCTAATTTTCAAAAGTGCTTGAATCTCACGTTAATGGGCTATATGTGCGTCTAGCGCTTAAGAGGGTCGAGTATATACATGTCAAATTGAGGAGATTACAGCCTTAAAATGAAGTGAGAAAATTGAGGTGCTTGTAGGACTTAGTAAGTAAGGAGGTGAGTCATCTACTTGCTTAGCTTAAATTGCTAACTAAATGGAGACGAGACCCGACGTTGAAATTGTCCAAGTCCGAGCGTGAATAAAATTCGTGTTAAGGGTGTAACTTTGAGCCATGATTTAACATCACATATGGACTATATTTACATCCCAAGGATGATAGTAAGGAAGGCCCAAAGGCAATATGAACTCTTGGATTCTTTTGGCCCAAAACTAAGTAAGAAAAGTTGGAAAAATAGGGAGCCCAAGTCCATCAACTTGGAGACCCATTTTGGCCCAAGTTTGGTGGACTAGCTGCTGGATAAGAAGATTATTAATGTTTGGTGTAAGATGGTCAAAATACCAAGATAAGTTCGGCCAAAGTAGTAGTATAAATAGGGGTCATAAGCAACAAATATCCATTCACTTTTAACTTGGACAATTTCTGCTTTCCCCCAACTTTATTGTTCTTCTTTCTTCACCTTACAAAGCAGCTAAATAACTCTCCTAGGGTCCTTGGAGAAGTCTTACACCTTTAAGTAAGTGGTAATTAAGTTTACACATGTTTTTAGTATAATTCTCGTATGAAAAACAAGAAGTATATGTTAATATGTTGGTGCTGGAATTTCTGGACAGATTGTATATTAAGGATTCTTGTGTATTTTTTTTGTTAGTGAAGAGGTTTTTGTCTTTTTGGATGGCTTTATTATGTATTAGTACTTAATTATGCAGCAAAACTTAGTTTTCCAAAAGGGTAAAATGGCTGATTAACTACGTTTACAGTCCACAAAAGTGAGTCGTTATATGATATCACAATTATGTGCTTCGCATGAACTTGTGGACTGTTGGAGAGCAAGTTGTTGCTTCACGTCCTTAATAACTGATTTGTTGTTGTTGTAAAACTTGTTAGTATCTCTTTGTATGTATAAATATTGCTGGAATAGTTTGGATAAAGTTGGAATAGGTTTGGAGTTGTCAACGTCAAAATGTAGCGAAGGAAGGTAACGTTATGCTGTCCGTTTTTAGATTGTGTGGAATTGCTATGTGTTGTTCTTTGTGGGCTGTTGTAAGTCTGTAATGGACTTAAAATAGGTTGTAAATGATGTGTACATGATAATGTGTATTGGATGATATGATTAGGGGCGGCAAGGTTAAAGGAATACGTCGAGCTTTATAAACACCCGCTTGCTGCCCGTGTATTATTTTCTTATGTGATTGAGATGCCAAGATGTATTTGTTGGATTCTAATGCTAGTTTTGTCCTCTACTATGTTGTAGATAAGTATTTGGAGGATGATAAGGTTATCTCGAGGTAGTAACAAGGTCATACAACAAGGTATGTAAGGTTACTTGATTTCCTATCACTTGGCATAAAACATAGATCACTCCTTAGCGCATAAAGGCACTATCAACTTCGATACAACTATTAACCATGTATCCAATCTCTTACATGTTCATGTGATCCTCTATATAGTAACCTTCAGACCTGCATACATACTTTCCTGTTACAAGATAAAGTTCATGAGTTATTCCATTTCAAAAGCATTTCATCAATTGTGTAATGTACTCTTTTTATTATCATGTTGTCCTGTGTGATTATCCACATGTCACATGTTACATATACAGTCTTACAACTCCAATGTTATGGCTATCAAATGAATCATCTCAAAGGTAACTGAAAGATAAAGTATACAGTTTTGATAGGTGGTAGCCCGAGGGGGTTCAAGAAGAACCTAGTATAGGGACGATCCCAATACAGTATTACGGGTGGTACCCTATGGGGGTTCAGAAAGAACCTAGCATAGGGACGATCCCAATATAGTTTACCACTGATCAGTTAGTCATTTGATTATAGCTGTGCATAGATTTTACAGTACAGATTTTATAGTAAAGGTAAAAAGTGATATAAAGGACATAAAGTACATGATTCCACAGCATAACTAACGGTGGTCCCTGATCTTTCATAGATGCATGGTTTCATCTGAGTTGTTACTTTTTACGCAATATATCCTACCTTACATACTCAATACATTATCCCATACTAATGTCCCTTATGGGGTACCTGCATTTCATGTTGCAGGTATAGGTGCTAGTAGATCTCCCCAGTAGGAGTACAGGATATTCAGCTGCTGTTATCAAGCTCCAGGTTGCTTTGGGGCTCTGTACATGTCTACAGCTTACATGTTTTTATTGCACAGTTTGTTTAGGTGGGTCCAGTTGCAACCTTTGTTAGATAATTTTCTTTATTTAGAAGCTTTGTAGACTATGTAAAGCACAAGGAAGTCATGTGTTGCACTTTAGATAGCGTGGCCCCAACGGCCTAGTCATATGTGTTTCCATTGGGCTTGTTATCATTTTTTATCTACTTAAAGTCATGTCAAACATAGAAACCCCTTATAATATGTACAAAATGCATATAATTACAGGTTGGTTCTCCCGAGCCTTATCGGCAACGGGTGTCGTCTGCCCTACGGGACTTTGGGGCATGACAAAAGTGGTATCAGAGTGGGTCATACTAGGGAGTCTACAAAGTCATGTCTATGTAGAATCTTATTTATCGATGTATTGTGCACCATATTTATAAGCAGAAGGCTATGTGGCATTTAGGAGTTGTTACTTCTTGTCATTCTTTAGATCATGCCATAGAGCAAAGTGTAATAATTTAGTTGTGTCTAACCCCTAAATTATTTTGTACAACAAGTATGCCTGAAACAAGGAAAACCAAAGGTAAAGGGAAGGTAGTAGAAGTGATGGTTGGTATACCCAGCTAGGTGAGATAACAAGATGAAATTCGAGAGGAGTCTTTGTCACAGACATCTCTAACTCCTCCAGTTCCAAATGAACTAGAGAGCAGTGGAATTCCCCTAGAACCACCTGTTGATGCTACAGTGCAGGATCTAAGAAATGCAGTTCAGTTATTGACCCGTATAGTTGCTAGTCAAGGTCAAAGGTAGGATGGTCCAGTTATGGATACAGGTGGTACAAATAGGGTAGTTGGTATAAGAATACATGATTTTCTTAATTTAGACCCTCCAACCTTCACAAGGTCAGATCCTAATGAAGACTCCCAGGACTTTATTGATCATATTCATCATACCTTAGATGTTATGCATGTGAGTGGTACAGAAGTTGTCGAATTAGCGACATATAGGCCGAAGGGTGTTGCTATATTAAGGTATGAAGCTTGGAAACAATCTAAGGATATAGATGCACCTCCAACCACCTGGAAAGAATTCAAAGAGGCATTTCTTGACCATTATTTGTCATTGGAGATCCGAGAGGCCCGTACAGATCCATTCCTGAATCTCCATCAAGGGAATATGAGTGTGAGGGAGTATAGCCTTCAATTTAATTCTCTAGCAAGGTATGCTCCTAATGTAGTTGTTAAAATGGCAGATAAAGTCTATCAATATGTAGATACATTGGATACATATCTGGTCAAACATTGCACCATTGCTTCCTTAAATAAAGATATAGACATAGCAAGAATGCAGGCATTTGCACAGAAATTAGAGGTCCAGTGGCAGAGGAGAAGGGCACAAGATTTAGAAAGGGGGAAGGCCAAAAGAGCCAGATCTACAGGGCATTTTACACCACCCCAAAGTGATTTTAGGCCTCGGTTTTCTAATAGACCGCCTAGGCCATCATCCTTGTATTCCACAGCAAGTGCTCCACCACAACTTCAAGAGCCTCGAAGTAATTAGTTTGGTCAACGAGGTGAAGGGAAAGTTGCCTGGGAAATGGGTTATTTGGTAGGCCAATCAATGACTCCTAGGCAGCCTCATAAATAATGTGGAAGGAGTCATTCAGGTATATGTCGCATTAGGATAGATATTTGCTATTTGTGTGGTATGCTAGGGAACATGATAAGGGATTGCCAAAGGAGACGTATGGGTGGTATAGCATAATATACTGGGTCAGCTATTGTATCATCATCAGTTCCTTTAGCACGTAGGGGTCAGCAAGCACCCATGGGTCATGGTAGAGGTTTTAGAGGGATAGCTAGCTCTAGCGGGGTCAAGAATCGCACTTATGCACTGGGGAGTCGACAGAATTTAGAAGCTTCACCTGCTGTGGTCATAGGTACATTGTCCATCTTATCACATAATGTATATGCATTAATTAACCCTGGTTTTACACTATCATACATCACTCCACTAGTTGTTGGGAAGGTTAAAAGAATACCCAAATTATTGAGCAAACCCTTTGCAGTATCCACACCAACTGGTGAATCTATTATGGCTAGAAGAGTTTATTATGACTATGTAGTAACTTTTTGTGACTATGACACATTGGCTAACCTTATTGAGCTAGAAATGGTGGAGTTTGATGTGATAATGTGCATAGATGGGTTAGTTTCTTGTTATGCCACTGGGGATTGCCGAACTAAGAGGGTGTACTTCCATTTTCCAAATGAGGTAATTCTTGAATGGAAAGGCAATGTTAGGGCACCAAAAGGGAAGTTCATCTCTTACTTTAAGGCCAGAAAGATGATATCCAATGGGTATATATGTCATTTAGTTTGCATAAGGGATGTGGAGACAGAATCACCAACTCTTCAGTCAGTTCCAGCAGTAAATGAATTTGTTGATTTGTTCCCTGAAGAACTCCCAAGCTTACCTCCTAAATGAGAAATAGATTTTGGTATTAACTGCTCCCAGGCACTCAACCTATTTCTGTCCCTCCATATAGAATGGCCCCAACAGAATTACCTAAATTAAAAGAGTTGTTAAAAGATTTACTGGACAAGGGTTTCATAACACCTAGTGTGTCCCTATGGGGTGCACTAGTGTTGTTTTATGTAAAAAGGAGGCACCTTGAGAATTTGTATCGACTATCGATAATTTAATAAGGTGACAGTTAAGAATAAATATCCCCTCCCCAGGATTGATGATTTATTTGATTAGTTACAAGGTGCCAAATGCTTTTTAATAATTTATTTGAGATCAGATTATCACCAAGTGAGGGTAAAAGAGCAAGATGTATGTAACACCCCACACTTTACAATACTAGTATAATGGAAATGAAGCAAGACATGGTTTGTTCAAATTAGTGCTAATTTTCAAAAGTGTTTGAATCTCGCATTAATGGGCTATATGTGCATCTAGCGCTTAAGAGGGTCAAGTGTATACATGTTTTGTGTCAAATTGAGGAGATTACGGATGTAAAATGAAGTGAGAGAATTGAGGTACTTGTAAGACTTAGGAAACAAGAAGGTTAGTTAGCTACTTGATTAGCTTAAATTGCTAACTAAATAGACACGAGACACGGCGTCAAACTTTTCCAAGTGTGAGCGTGAATAAAATTCGTGTTAAGGGTGTATCTTTTGGCTATGATTTAACATAACTTATTGAATATATTTACATCCAAAGTATGATATTAATGAAGTCCCAAAGATATTATAAACTCTTGGATACTTTGGTCCCAAAACTAAGTAAGAAAAGTTGGCAAGATAGGCAGCCCAAGTCCATCAAGTTGGTGCTCCAAAAAAGTCCAAATTTGAGGGCCAAGCTCGTCGGTAAGAAACTTGATTATGTGTGGTATAGTATGATCAAGACGTCAATAGATAGACGGCATAATATACCTATATAAAGGGCTCCAAATCTAGTCCACAAGTTATTGTTCATTCGAACACAAAAAATATCAGATTTGGTATCTAAGATTCCTCTCAACTTTTCTCAACTTTGTGAAGCAGCCAAATGACTTCTTTAGGGTTATTAAGGAGCCTATACACATTGAAGACAAAGGTAAGTAATTATAGTTGTGTAATTAGCAGAAATGTATCATGAGAAACAAGGAATGGATGCTAGCTACACTTGCTGAAATTTGTTTGACAGATACTGTGCAGAAAATTGCTGCACCTTTTCCTTTTGTTTTGGTGATTTATCTATAGTTTATGAGTTATATTATGAAGGTAAATTCGATTTCTTAAACTTTTTTGAGTTGTAAACATCACCTAAGGTTGCTTCCCTCGTTTTGGTTTCATTTAACAAGAGCATCTTATCGAGTTATCTTAAGCGTCATGTTGATTGGAAATTGTGGGCTGTTGTGTGTAAAGTTATTAGCTCACATCCTTCACGACTTATTAAGTGCTATTAGAGGACTGTTTATGATCTATTTATTTGTGTAAATGTTTCTGTAACAGTTTGATTAAAGTTGGAATAGGTTTGGAGTTATCAACGTCGAAATATAGCGAAGGAAGGAAACGTTATGTTGTCCATTTTTAGATTTTGTGGAATTGCTATGTGTTCAACTTTGTGGGTTGTTGTACGGCTGTTATTGATTTAAAATAGTCCATTTATGATGTGTACATGCTAATGTATATAGGAAAATATGAATACGAGCGGAAAGGTTAAAGAAATACGCCCGGGTTTATAGACACCCGCTTGCTGCCCATGTATTGTTTTATTATGTGATTGGGATGCCAAGGTGTGTCTATCGGCTATTAACGCTAGTTTTACCCTCTATGATGTTATAGAGAAGTATTTGGAGGATGTAAAGGTTATCTTGATGTAGTTACAAGGTCCAACGATGAGGTATGTAAGGTTACTTGATTTCGTATCGCTTGGCATGA